>JBBPDC010176977.1:0-16119 GCA_037974485.1 Hemigrammopetersius urotaenia | reverse complement strand
ACTAATGACTGTGAGACTGTCCCCGTAACTAATGACTGTGAGACTGTCCCCGTAACTAATGACTGTGAGACTGTCCCCGTAACTAATGACTGTGAGACTGTCCCTGTAACTAATGACTGTGAGACTGTCCCTGTAACTAATGACTGTAAGACTGTCTCTGTAACTAATGGCTGTCAGACTGTCCCTGTAACTAATGGCTGTCAGACTGTCCCTGTAACTAATGAATGTAACAATGCTTTTTAGAAACAAACTGATGTAAATTGCCTGATTTTGTGCAGACAGGTTTGATGTGCAGTGGAAACCTAGGTCTGGGGGTTTGACTCAAAAGTGCTGGCGCAAAAATGAGCATACAAACTCTTCAAGAAGCCAAAATGTTTGCTCTCTGTTTCTTACGTCAGTCTTCATATAAATAGAAATATTAACAATAGCTCAGGGATAGGGAGCTCATCCTTTCCAGCTGGGATGACCTTTTTCATTAAAGTAATGCGTCAAAGAAGACACATCTCGGCTAGCGATCAGTGGAAAAGCTGGAATAACAAAGAGAAATCTGAGTTTGGGGAGAAAAGCTTTTATTAAAAGCACATGGCACTCCTGCACTAGAGCTGGCCTTTAACACTCTGGAGAGCTACTTTATGCTCGTTCCTGTGTGTCTTTATGTATGACTTCATTGTGCTCATATATTATGTTCTATAAAAACCTTATTTGGACTTTCATATCATTACTGTCATCTACAAAAAAAACAACACTTGAATGTATAAGGTTGAAGATTTTGGAACCACTTCACTTGGTTCATTCATTATTTGAATGGTATTTTCAAAATATTTAATAAAAATAGCAAAAAAGAGATACAAGCTATATATATATATATATATATATATAGTTTATGAAACCTTTAAAACGAGATACCAAATCATGCAAAAGTCATGAATGGCCATTGATGCCACTGCTGCCTTTTCTTTATACCAGTCTTTCAAGATGGACATTTTGAGTGTTTATTTCCATGGTGTGTAAGCATGGCTTGTTTTTGTAACTTGCATCCTGCTGACATAAATATTTTTGTTAAGTGTTTTCAAAAGACATCAATTGTGTGTATTTTCAGGGATAAACCACGGGCCAGTGATAGCAGGGGTGATCGGGGCACGCAAGCCGCAGTACGACATCTGGGGGAACACGGTGAACGTGGCCAGTCGAATGGAGAGCACTGGAGAGCTGGGCAAAATACAGGTGACTGCTGGATCTCACTCTGCGGCGCACGCAGGATTACTCCACACCCAGCTCGGCCTGACGGAAACTGTGTTTACTAACGGAGCCTAGCAGTTACAGAGCCGCTGCTCACACACTGCTACCCTGAATTTATCGAGTAGGCCAGGTCTCATCTCGGGTTTGATAATCACAGCTTAGAGAAACTGGTACATTTAAATGGTGAAAATGATCAGGTTTGGAAGACAGATGTTAGTGTGTATTAAGTATCAATTTGTGTGGAACGGTACCTCAGTGGTGCCACTAGCAATCCTGGGATTCAAACCCATAAACTTCCAATCACTGGGGCAGCTCCCTAACCACCAGGCCTCCAGCTGCCCCAATACAGTAAAACCAAGCTGTGTTACTGGAATCAGTTGTCCACTGTCTAGAGTTGACATTTCCCAAATGTAGAATCTAAATCTAGTCCATGCATGTGAATATTAAGGCTGTGGTCTTTAGCTGCTGAATCAGAGTAAAAACGACCACCGCAGTACTGTGGTCCCCTAAGACTAGAAATGGACAAATACTGCTGTTGTGGGGTCCAGGAAATCCAGTAATAGAGGAAGATGATGAAATTATGGTCTCATTCTTTAATAAGTCAAATAGGAAAACGGTTTGACTTGATTAATAACTGAGCTAACACTTTAAAATCTCATATTGAGAAATTGAAAGTAAATAATGGAGTGTAAAGAGTTGACCCCTAATCTTGCATTTTGCAGCTATATTTTGTATTGTGTCAAAGAAAGAACATAAAGATGAAAAAATTCCTACTGTTAATACATTCAGTGTATTGGAATCTTACTGTGCATGTACATATACAGCCATGGAAAAATAAGAGACCGCATAATTTTTGTCTGGTTATTGCTTTTGTAATGTCTGTGTAAAATGTACACGTCACTGTTTTATACACTACTGACCAACATTTGATTCAAAATTCCAAACAAAAATTTGTTTGGAGGAAATGAATATAATACATATAATGTAAAACACTCTTACATTATTTTACAACTGAAACAGTTAAAAAAAGCGATGTTAAGAGCAGTGTGAGTGACTGTTTCATCCATCAGAAACTAAATCAGGAGTGAAGCTGCTGGAATACAGATCATAGAAAAGCTGCTTTACACACACTACTACACTCACAACACACATACATACACACACGCGCAAACAAAACATATGGAGGCGTTTCTTATTTTTACACAGCTCCCACTGCAAAAGAATAGACACCTGTGCATTTCACACACACCTGCCAACTGTACAGTGAACAGACAAAGGGGAAAAGTGGTCTTTTATTGTTTTCCATGGCTGTATATATTATATTAATGCAGATATTTCTTAACTTGACTGGGAGCCTAACAGGCTGCTGTAAATGAAGGACTGTGTGTTTTCTAGGTGACGGAGGAGACGGAGTACGCCCTGCAGAAGCTGGGTTACTCGTGCGAGTGCCGAGGCCTGATAAATGTGAAGGGGAAAGGGGAGCTCAAAACCTTTTTTGTGTGTACAGATTCCAAGCAGCAGGCTATAGCTCTCAGCTGAAAGCGCTGCTTCCAGTGTCGACTCGCGCGTCATTCTACTGACCACATTGTTTTTTTATGGTGTATATTCTGGAAGTCTGTGAGGATTTAAAGTGCTGGACATTTAGGACAGAAATCTGAAGTCTTACAGTCAAAAACCAAATCTGAACACAAACTTTGAAGAGTCGACTGAATTTTTCCAACTGGTTCTGGAGCAGGATGGACTTTCCCAGAGTTCAGGACTCTTAAGTTGGAGATTACTGGCAGATGACCTGTGCAGCATACGCTCACAAACGTGACGTTTTGTTCTGGATTCACTAGGACATGATTTGAAGCCTTTGGGGGTAAAAAATCCTTTTGTGAAGTTTGGACAGATTTGCTGCTGAAGAACTCTAACGTTCCATGCGCCTTCTGTTCTCGGACTTGTGTAAATCTAAACAATGTCGTCTGGAAGCTCCTTTCTGTTGTATGTTCTGCTACTTTTACTCGTTGGCCTACAGGTTGTTTCGAGGGTTTAAGTCAAAAACAGTTACTTTATGCATCCAATAATTCTGTAATTTAATAAACATGCTGTCTACTAAAACAAAAAAAAAAACATGCTGCAGTACAATCAGTTCAAATCGCAAAAAAAAAGAAAAAAAAGAATGTGAATTGTGGCTTGAGGTTTTTTTCCTTACCTTCAAGCTTTTATGAGGTATTTCTACAAGTTTTTGTATCTTGATCAACTACCGTCAAGGTCCCTCCCATTTTAAGGTGGGCGTCCCGCTTCTCGCTGCACTTGTTACAGACTGCATCCGCCCAACCGTCTCTTTACTTTGTGCTTCATAAGTCAGGCTCTTGTTTCTTGATGCGTGGTGATCACTTGTTTAAATGAGGGAAAACATTCCTGGATTCAAAATGCTTGTCTACAGGTAAAGCAGGCATCGCGAAAACATGGACCTTGTATTGTGTGTACTGTTCTCTGACTGAAGTAACAGCCTGAATTTTGTCTCTGCTATTTAAATTGAGCTGCCTTATTTGTTCCCTGTTCGCAGTAACGACTTTCGAGTTGCTGTACAGTATCGGTATTGAATAAATACTTTTACACGTTTCAGGGTTTTTTTCTAATGTTCTATTATATAGGTATCCCTTCTTTCAATTCAACAAAAGCATTGTGCATCACAAACAACAAAAGCGGCATGGTACACAGTCTGTAAGAGAAAGAAGGTAGAGTGGTGATAAAATTAATTCATTGAATTATTAGGTTTCTGTAACCGCTTAATCCTTACTAGGGTGGCGGGTATTCAGAGCCTATCTCAGGGTCTAAAGGCGCGCGCACACACACGCACACACTGAATCCCCAATGCGCATGCCTTTGAACTGTGGGAGAAACCAGAAGAAACTCGCGCCACTAAGAGGAGAACATGCAAGCTCCACACACACACACGACCAGAACCTGGATTCAAACCCCTAACACTGGCGGTGTGAGACAACAGTGCTACCCACTGCACCAGCGTGAGGCCGGTAAATGAATTATCAGGGACTTTTTAAAATTAGCTGCTATTTGACTGACCTTGGGTGTCTAATCATTCCAGGCTTAAAGTGGTTTACAGACTAAGGACATCTCTACATACCTCACAAAGCCCAGGAAAAGCTTTCAAAGCACTGACCCATTACAAAATATATCTGAAACATATGACTCCTTGGTCCAAGTTGTTCTTGAGTAACCAACAGTTCAATTAGAAATGAACATGATCAAATATTGAAAACCAAACATTTAATAAGAGAAATGTATACAAACATCAAACAAGAAACAAAAAAGCACCATTGGTAGAGAAGCATTAGGGCTGGATGGCTCAGCTAGACCACAACGGCTGGAACATCAGCTGAGCCCAAACATACTACGTCCATGTCTGCTCCCACTGCGGACACAAGGCACAATGCATACGAATATTCAGTATCTTGTAACAAGATGTTTATCATACCTACCTAAAATTACTGGTATTTTAATATTCCACTCAAATACAGGGGGGACATCAAGTTACAACACAGATCTGTTCTTTCAACAGTGATGTAACACAAAATTGGGTGTAGCTTCAGTAACCTACTGGTCCTAACACAGTTAGAAAATTATAAAAAGCACAACTTAGCCACAGAAAAAGGAAAACTCCCTCACTCATACACCACGTTACTGCTTATTCTTCTGTCGCAGGCAAGCAAACTAGTTAAACTAGTTCACCCATGTACTCCGTAAGTACGAGGCTAACCGTGTGGGAGTGAGTGCCATCAACTCGAAATGTCGTATGTCAAGACTGTTGTAACCCGAGGACCCCCTGTATACCTTATTTTTAGTGCATTGAAAATGACCCTTATTTACAATAGAGCAAAGCACTGCAAGGACATAAAAGTAATCTTTAAAATAAAGATTACAATTTCATTTAAATCTACTAAACTCTGACCAATCTTGTATTTTAACTTTAACCACTTAATGTAACATATAATGTAATTCAGATTTGAGAGCAAACAACTTCTTCAACCATAAAAACAGTCAGTCTAAACAGAGATTTTTGACAAAGGTTAATTGGCTTATTTTTTTTTAATAGTTGTGTTTCCTGAGGACTGTATGTGAATCTGTATCGTAACTACAGTCAGGAAAGCATCTGTGAGGAGCTCACCTGTAGTCAGGTGTGTCAGGGTCTCCTCTGGGTCATTAGGCAGCGAGACCCCCATGGCCTTCCTTATGCCATACACAGTGCTCACATCACCTGGAGTCACCTGACTGGTCAGCCGGGCCAAGTTCCCCGTCACTTTCTCCGCTACACACAGGCAGAGGAGACAATCTCAGCAAATGAACTGATTTTAGCAATAAAGAAAGCAGTTTGATTAACGGCTTGCTGTCATTACATAACGTAAACTTTACTGAGCTGTAAATCACAAACAGTAAGTAGATCTTTATGCAAGTCGGTCAATTTTATGGAGAAATGTTCTAAAGTGTAACATCAAACAGAGGCATGCTTAAAACATCATGCTCTTTTTTTACAACGCAAACTTCTCTCTATAGGCCTAATGAATAAAAAAACGCAAGTTAAAATTATTTAAATGGACCATCGTTAAATTACATTTCTGTGTTTATTTTAAAGGTGTAGGTGTGGCCTTTTTTCACAAAATACAGTTCTGGAAAAAATAAGAGCACTGCAATGTATTTTTAAATCAGCATCTCTATGAGTGACAGTCATTCCAGTCCAGTGTCTGTTAAACTCCTACACAAACACCTCATTCTGCTTTATGAGGGACTGATAAGTGATCACCAGAAACACATCTTATTTAATGAGGAAAAGTATAAAACACTGCTGTGATCGACACTCTCCTCTCACACTGAGACCAGTTGGATGGTAAAACACTACTAGAAGTTCCTCAAAGGTCATTATTGCCATATTGTTTAAGAGAGACTTGTTTCCTTTAATTATTCGAGTTCTGTAAACGCTGCATCATTTCTCTTATTTTTTTCCTTTAAAATTATGCTTTAAAGAACAATATTTTATTTGGAAATTAGAAGAAATATTGTCAGCAGTTCTTAAAAACTAAGGCAAAGCTGTTCAGTTCAATACTTGCATAAAAACAGAAAACCTGAGAAACTGAACACTTTTGCAGTGGTCTATTTTTCCCAGAGCTGTATCTCACGGTATTCATCGATTTTAAATGTCATCGGCCTGAAAAATGCTAATGCTCGGACCAGGACAATTAAACTGATCATACATCTGACTAATGTCAAAGTGGTATGCATGTTAAAATAATAACCGATAAGTCTGAGCGTGTACCGAGTTCTAGCTCTTTAGCTGTTGGGGCGATAAGACAGATGATGTTTGGAGGTTGTTTGGTGCTCAGTCTCTCTCGCTGAGCTTCCTGCAGGTCTTTCAGAAGTGTAGTCGTCTCGTCCAGCTTCTTCTGGAACTCTTCCGCCTCTGGAACATTAAGAGATAAGGAGAAAATCAGACACAAGTGTATTTTAGACACGAGTCCAATTCTTTCTCTGTCCATTTGTAAACCGCTTCAGCAATGAATTCATGCAACGAAAACTCACATGACACACAGGAAATCATTCACGATTCAGCTCTGGCCTGGACCACAAGGAGCTTCAAAGAAAAAGCTTGTAAAATCGGCGTCTTTCATGTTTTTGTTTTAACAAGTGTGTGCTCTCACCCTTCGACTCGAAGCTCTCAGGCAGGCGGTCGAGACCCAGACCCAAACCCACGACTGAACTCAGAGCAGACACGCTGTTCCCACCGCTGGACTCTGATCCCACCACCTACAGGGGCAGAGGGTGGGGGCATTAAAAAAAATAAGCTCTTCAGTAGTAGAAGCAAATAATATTAAAATAATACATACAATAACAAAATTAGGCATTAAACGTACATTTCAACTGCATTTGGCATTAAAAATAACATTTACATTACATTTACAATCACGGCATTTATCAGAAATAACATTAACTGTTTAATTAGGCATTAAAAAGTTGACCACCTGCTGAAAAAGCAGTATTTACATTACTTCATCCTAACTAATGCACGTACATCTCTCTCTCTCACACACACACTCACATATACACACACACACCCCAAAAAGCTATACAGTACCACACCTTCTAAATAAAGAGAAACTAATATAATTTTTATGGTCTATTCACTTTTCTTTACAGCCAAAGGGCCAGTTGACTGTGTTTTTTATTGTTTTTATTTGCTTTTTTTAATGAAAGATCATTAGCACTCTTTAAATCCACAATTACAAGATTATTTTACAAAGCTAAATAACACCAATCGAATGAAGGAAAATGAAAGTAAGATGCCTCAGTATATGGGTACACTTGTACACCTGGTTCACATTCAATACATAAAACAATACCAGTTCAGACAAAACTAATAAATCAACTGTGGGGGAGGTGGGGGGGGGGGGGGGGTCGGGTCTTCCTTTTCATTTTTTCTCTCTACTTAAAACCCCTTTATTTTCCCCTCCTCTTAGCTTCTCACCCCCACTTTTCTCTCGCCTCCTAACTTTGGGTGGAACCTTTCCTCTACAGTACACACCCATGAGCCACTACATTAGTCACGTCTACCCTGTATCTACACTCATTGTTCATTTAATCAGTTCCAATAACCGTCTAGGTGCACTCTGTTTACAATAACAGACTGTCGTCCGTGTGCACAGACTGTTAGTTTGCATGATATGTTATCAGCGGGCCACTATTGAGCAGGTATTACTTGATGTAGTAATGGAATGTTCTTTTGTGTGTGTGTGTGTGTATGTGTGTGTGTGTGTGTGTGAGAGAGAGAGAGAGAGAACCAAATACAACAGTGCCGCCATAGTGTCAACTTACTGTTCACTCTATTAGGCAGTTCACCTAATGATGCACAAGTTTGTCCTCTACTCTTTCCTTAGTTGTCAGTTTCTGGCCACAGGACACTGTGGGCTGGATATTTGTGGTTTGTGGGCTATTTTCAGCCCTCAGGTATGTAAAAACAATGCAGTACTGCAGTATGATACACTCATACACACACATATATATCATGCCAGTGTTACTGCTGCTTTAAGTATGACCTCAATAATACCTGCTCACTGGTGGCCCTGTGGGGGTCCTTCCTATTAATGGCCAAAAGGAGGGGCTATTAAAAAATGCAGCCTTAAACGGACCCTTTCTAGACAAATGTCTGGAGATACAAGGTAAGTAAACCTAATAAAGTAGCTTGTCGGTATAGCCACACACATCAGCATACACATATTTATATAAGCACTTTTTAATGTTATGTAACAGGGAAACTACAATGTATTCTATGAAGTGTTGCAATATGCCCCACCCTTTATGATGCAGCTGCTATTATTACTCAATTAATAATGCAAACAGAGATATGTGAAGGATCATGTTGGTTGCCATGCACTGTAGGAGCCATTTACTTTCTTAAAAAAAAAAAAAAAAAAAAAGGCATCCAGCCGGACTGTAAGTAAAAACATCTCACAGAGATTTTAAAGCCACAATTTTGCTCTGTCTTCAGTCCAAGTACAACCAGAAGCACTCACGACTGCACTGTCTGGCTTAGAGGGTGTGGAGGTAAATGTGTGTGAGATGGTAAAGTAAATGTTCTTTCCATGTGTGTATGCGTGTGTGTATGTGTGAGAGAGAGAGGGTGAACTGGCTTTGTTGACACAGCTGCTTTGGAGCAGAAAGAGAAGGAGGCGCCAGTCTAAAACCTGGGCCTAGTTCCTCATAACAGGCTTTACTGGGTTTTGCTACCCAGTTCAATGACAGCCATTAATGCGGCGGTGCTCTACAGTCCACTAGCCACAGATCAGCTACTCTCATGCATCCAGATTAGACAGTCAAAGGAAGATCCCCCTGCAGTCAAGTGTTTCAATTATCATCACACAAAATGTACCACTTTCAGTCTGCTTCATCTCATCATTAGGCCTCAGACTCTCCGGCTAAATTCAACACTAACTAGCTACAAAAGCACGGCCACTATTATACTACATACCGTATCCTTCTCACTGGTCTATTTAGGGGACACAATGTATGTCACATGTACACTATGTGGACAAAAGTATTGGGACAATCCTGTTTTTCAGGGTTTGGGCCACACCCCCTTCATCTAGTAAAGGACAATCTTAATGCTTCAGCAGACATTATACATTTTGGACAACACCATGCTTCCGGTACACAAAGCAAGGTCTATAAAGACATGGTTGGATGAACCCAACCCTATCCAACACCTTTGGAATGAACAGGAATGGAGATGGTGATTCAGGCCTTCTCTTCCAACATTAGTGCCTAAGCCCATAAATGCTCTACTGAATGAATGGGCACAAATTCTCACAGAAACTCCAAAATCATGTGGAGCCTTCAAAGAAGAGTGGAAGCTGTTGTAGCTGCAAAGGGGGACTAACTTCATATTAAAGTCTATGGATTTGAATACAATGTCATGAAAGTTCCTGTTGGTGTATTGGTCCTGCATACCAATACTTTTGTCCATATAGTTTATGTATCATCATATATATGCCTTTTTTGTGTGTTACCTCAACAACATTAGCTGTGTCGGACTTCTCTGTTGGCTCCACCACTTCTTGGGCATTCTGAGGAAAGCAGGTATGTCCCAGTCAGTATTAGGATATTAGTAAAACTACCAACAGTTCACAAGAGAAGACAGCTGCATTTTATTTGAATGTTATGCATTAATGAATAGTTCATGGGACTGGGTCTGCACATTAACTATACTGTACTGTTTCAGCACACTCGTGGTAAAACTATACATTTTGTTTTACTTCCAGTCAAAATAAGTTCATGTGCTCAACGGGGAACAAATATCAATATCAATATGACTTATATTCTGGAGAATAACAACTTATATTCTGAAAAGTGCCCTTTTTAAATATGTTCAATTCACATAAAGTGTGATCTATTAAAAGGTGCAGAAAATAGAGAGAATGTGTGCTTTTTTACTTAGAAAATCAAAGGTCATTTTACCAGGGCAACGTTTGTACAAGACTGTACATTTATATCTCAAAATAGGACTACTGGCTTGACATCAATTTCAGAGTACAATCCAAAAGCTCTTGCTCTGATGCATTTTATAAATGTCAACTCATTGTCAAGGAAAAAGGAGGCTTTATCTTGTTATACAATAACAGGCCTGACCTTCCATGTAATAGACAAAAAGGAAAATACTTGGAATTAAGTTATTTTTCATTCTTACAGTCTCATTCTGCTTCAGCTGCTTAGTGTGTTCTCCGTTGGTCAGCGCGTCCAAAATATTGTCAGCCAGTCTGCTCATATGCTCTTCTGACTTGGCCAGGAAATCTGCAATACTGCTGAACACGCAGGCGCACACACACACACACACACACACACACACACACACACACACACACACACACACAAACACAAAGAAGCAATACATTTCAAGGTGAGTGTGAAGCGACGGCTGTATGAATAGGGGCATTGATTGAGCGGGGGGTTGGGCTTGCAGACTCCACATCAAAAAGAAGACAGCTATAGGTGAAGTCTGAAAGATTTCTCAAAGCTAATATGACATTCAGTCTTAAAATGACTGAAAGTAATGTGTGTAGAGATCGGCATATTGTTCTAAATTCTATTCTACTTCTTCCAGCTCTTTTGGTGGTGCCTTTTTCTTTACAAGTGACATCCAAAACATGCACCGACTCCCTCCCTGAAATACCTTTCAGAGCTTTGGAGGCTAGACTCCTCTCCGTAGAAGGAGTAGATGAGATCTGAATCCTCTTTACTGATGTTGGCGAAGCTGGAGTCATACGTAGGAGCGTACGAGCTAAAAGGTCCGTAGTTCATATAGGTCACTAAAGGAAACGAAAGAAGAAATGTAAGATTCTCTCACTCACACAAACAACACAAAATAGATAGGAAGGATATTTTCAGGCAATGCCAGATGAATACAGATATTTTATAAAGTGTTCCAAAGAACAGCTTTGATTCCTGTACGGTTCATTCAAACCATTCCACAGCAACTGTGCAGTCATTGTCCAGTTACAGACCGCAGTGTTTCTTAGAATATACTGTAAGTATCTGTATCAATTTAGACTTGCAAAAAAGCAAGGTTACTCTCCATAGGAAACGGTTTTTATATCACATGCTTATATAATGCAGACATTGATCAGAAGCCGCACGTAAACAGCCGCATGTTCAAGGCCTGGAGGCCACAGCCCACACATGGAGGTAAATTCACAGAATCCTGTACTTATGAAATAAGGAACTAAATACATACATGCATGCTTACATACATACATACATACATAAATAAAGGGCTTATAAAATAAAGACTTTTATGCTCAGGCCTAGAACAAGTCCTTCTTTCTTCCTTGTCATCTCCAGAGGCAAACTGCTGTGCTACAGCGCCGCCTTGAGGTCTAACTGCTGACTAATTTCATAAACTGGTAAAAAAAAATAAATAAAAATCCACACGTGGACATGGCATTTCAATTTTCATGACAATTGATCAAGTGGAATGGACAGTCATAAACTGTCCACACAGATCAGCTCAAAGACATAGGATGCAAAATGTCAGGTCAATATTGAGAAACAGTTCAGCATGTTATAGCCTCCCCGATTGATATACTTTGCCATCCTACCTAAGTTGATGTTCTGCCTCAACATTTAGCTAGAAAGTTTCCTGTTAAGTGACTCAGTCAGAAGGGCTGGTTACCATACAGTGGTCACACTGTTTATCAGTTATGTATGTTAGTCAATATGTTCTTGACATTTATTCACATGTTCAAAATCTCTATTTAAAAAAGAATTTTGTCTCAAAGACTTAACGTTAAGGAGTAATGAAGACAATTGCAAAGTGCCACTATTAGGCCTATTTCTGGTTTTTGCTCTTATGTGCCAAATATGTTTTTTTTGTTGTCCTTTCTCGCGCTGTTTTAGCAAATAATCAGAATAATGACAAGAAGAAAATTTCAGTTTTGCTAGGGATCCAGCACCTTGGACTATATGGAGAGTTTTAGGATTACAACTCCCCACATCTCGATGATGATTATTATTTGACGCCTTATGCTTGCCTTAGTTCTGCCTTGTTCCTGCCCTGTTCTTGTACCACGTTCTTGTTTGGCCCGCGTGCCTTTTTTCTTTGTTCCTATTTCTGAGTTAATAAACGCACTTCTGCATGGAGCCCTGGTTTCCTGCCTGCATGTTCCCAGGTAGCGCTCGTGACATTATTATTATTATTATTAATTTATTATTATTATTATTATTATTATTATTATTATTATAGTTTTCCCCTCATGATACAAAAATACAATATATTGACAAAAGTGTTTTCAGGGTTTGGGCTGGGTCCCATTACTTCAGCAGATCAGGACATTTAGACCAATGCCATGATTTCAACTTTGTGGGCCCAGTCATGCTGGAAAAGAAAAGGTTCTTTCCGAAATTGTGTCTCGGTGCACAAAGTGAGCTCCATAAAGTCATGGCTGGATGAGATCAGTGTGGAAGAACTTGACTGGTCCACACAGTGTCCTGACCTCAACCCCATCCAGCACCTTTGGAATGAACTGGAACAGAGATTGTGATCCAGACCTTCTCGTCCAACGTCAGTCCCTGAACCTCATAAATGCTCTACAGAATGAATGGAAACAAATTCAGTTCCAAAATCTGGTGGAAAGTCTTCCAAGAAGAGTGGAAGCTGTTACAGCTGCAAAGGGGGATCAACTCTCATTGGTGTAATGACCAGGCAGTTCAATGGTTTTGCCCATATAGTGTACATTACCTAAATATACCCAGGCATATCTAAACTAAACAGCAGGCCTAGACATTATTAACATTACTAGACAGTAGTAATATGATTGCCTTTTGAGTTTTCCTGCTCCCAACACCCCTGATTCAACAAATCAGCTCATTAGCAAACCTTTCTTGCGTTGAAGTGGTTGAATCAGAGAATGGAAAAATATGCAGAGCAGGTGGGTTTCAGTACTAGGGTCAGGAAACATTAGTTTAAACATCGGTTTAGACCTCAAAGCAATGAACAAATTCTTGGGCTGATCTCCTTCCAGCTTTGAAACCAAATTCTTCACATCAGATCCAGAATGCAGCCCTATTCTCGTGGATTCATCTGTTTTGGCAGGATCCAGCATTTTCCAGAATGCAGTTCCTTGTGCTAATTATTTCTACAGGGTCTACTGTGTCCTCCCAAATGATCCTGTCTAATATAATCCAACTCCTGGCTATTGTTCAGAGATCATGAATCCGTGGAAAGACAAACACCCTTTTTCCAAGCAATAACAAGCCATTTTTCTGTTCTCTGTACTGCCAATCCTAGCATGATTTAACAGCATACGGACTCTGACGACTCGCTCCAGCATTCACGGCTGATTAAGTGATGCTGACGGGGATGTTGCTGCACTCCAGCTCTAAAGATAAAACCTGCTATTCAGTTTACTGCATACTTTGAATGTCAAGGCACATTTTTGTGTTTCTCGAATTACATTGGTCTTAGTAAGTGATACAAATAGATTTGTAACAAATTCAGATCCAGCGTGCAATAAATGTAGCGGGTGATTATATTCTAGTCAATCACAAAACTGATACCGATATGGCTATTGATTTAAATGAACTAATATCTAAATAATATAAATACAGCCCCACAGGGAACACAGAGTTTCAGATTTTTAGTTTTATTGGTCAATCAATGTTTTGGTCAAGCCCTGTTAATGTGTACAGTGTGTATTATGCCCACTTCCTCTAATACACTGTCGAATCCTTAATGGATAAAAAGAAAACAGGACTGAAATGTGTGTTTGTAGGGTGTGCATGTTTACCTGGAGTGATTCTGTTCCTCTTATCTTCTTTAAAACCCTGCAAGGTGTTTACGCCTGTCTGCAGCCTGCCACCCATCATCCCCAGCTTCACGGCACAGTACCCAGGATCTGATCATCACACACAAAAAAATACAAAGGCCTTTGGTTTAGAAAAAAAAGCTTAATTACTACAAAAGAGCAGTTCATAATAGAATCAACATTGATTTTTTTTAAAATACCCAGTCATAGTATTTAGATTTCTTTAGAAAACTTTAAAAGGTTAAACACCATTTTTGGTGGATGTTGGTACCCAATAGTGCATAATTTTACTAGTTCTGTTCCTGGGCTAGTTGTGCTGGTTTCAATAGTTTATTTTAGTTTATTTTTATTATTTGTACTTAACACCTTCAGCAATAATAAAGTCATGTCCATTCATTTCAAAAGCATTGACATAAAACCTGCTATTTCAGTTTACTAAATACTTTGAATGCCAAGGCACATTTATGTGTTCCTCGAATTACATTTGGTCTTATTAAGTGATACAAAAAAATCTGTAACAAATTCAGATCCAGTGTGCAGTAAATGTAATGTAACATGTGATTAAATTCTAGCCAATCCAATTTCGGTGGATAGTGGTAACAAATGGTGTATAATTGTACTAGTTGTGGTGGCCTACCTCCGACACCCGGGTCAGCAGGGTTCAGGATGCCCAAAGTCGTTGTGCCATCAGACTTTCTCCTCTGAAAATCAAGCTGGAAGAAGACAAAATAACCTTATTTACAAATATGCTTTGATTCGACTATAAATACACCCAAAGGAAAAAGGACAATATATTCGTTAATTAAAAAAAGTATACAGTACATATTTACAAAATCAGCCATGGAAAAAAATAAGAGCCCACATAATTGTTTTTCTGGTTATTGCTTTTGTAATTTATGGAATGTGTCGAAACAAATAAAGTATTAGACCTTGGAAAAGTTGAACTACACAACACACTTTAATAACTTGAATAATTCATAACTCAAATAATTCAGTTACAAAAGAATTTGCCTCAAGGCTTCATTCAATTTTTCAGCAAAATCCGTCTATTTAAAATGTCTCTGCTATCTTATCACTCTGCGCAGCTCCAGTATCGTTGTTTCTTGCGGACTGTTGTAACTGGCGCATTTATTTTGCTCACTAGAAATGGCGGAAAATGAATATCCCGGTGTGCTCAGTGTAGCCGGTGGTGCTGTTCAGCATCCTGGTGGGTTTGTCTTTCTGTTTTAGTTGCTAATTATAACTTACTAGTAGGGCTGGGCGATTAATCGAAAAGTAATCGAAATTGACATTTAGAACCTATAATCGATCAAATTTTTCCAGGTCGATTATTTCGATTACTTTCCCTTTAAAAATATAGATAGTAGATAGTGTGTGTTTCCTTCAATTATTTTAAAGTCAACTAATGCACCCTTCATTCAAAAATCTCTCACTTGTAATATGTGAGCCCATTTACTGTACAAAACGTGTCAGTGAACTATGAGGGCAAAAAAATGAATAAATAAAATAATTGTTCATTAACCGTAATCCGAGTTAAAATGTTCAATTAATCGCGATTTTGATTTTAGGCCAAATCGCCCAGCCCTACTTACTAGTGAGTTGACTTAACGTTTTGGACAATTATTAAACTATTAAACTATTTCCGGAGTTCAGTCCCTCTCCCAGTCACTAGAACTAGCATAAAGTTTACTTGTGTGAAGTCTACGTTAGTTACGCATCACTTCACACCAGTGGATAGAGTCGGTTGTGCTGCTATCCAGTCCGGGTTCCTTAGGGGAAGATATCTCACCCCAGTCTCAGGCTGTAGAGTCCCCACAGCAAGCTATTGGGTTCATGCTTGGTCTCGTTGGAAAGGTCTCCTGGAGACTCCTGGAAAGGTCTCCGTGCTCATTTTAAGAGGCACAATTGATATAGTTTATAGTTGTTTAATTGCAATAATTAAAACAGCGATGTTAAGAGCAGTGTGTGTGACTGTTTCATCCATCAGAAACTGAATCAGGAGTGAAGCTGCTGGAATACAGACCATAGAAAA
>JBBPDC010176970.1:0-16339 GCA_037974485.1 Hemigrammopetersius urotaenia | reverse complement strand
AGCCAAGTGGGTGAACGAACGAAAATTCACAAGAGCAACAAGATTTGAAGCTCATGGCAGACGCCCAAGAGATTCGCACTGTGATTGGCTAAACGTTAGTTCACTCAAATCTAATGAACAAATCAGAGAACATGGGCGGAAATATTGGTGCTAGGTCAAAAAAAGTGTGGGGGACAGAATCATCTGTTTCTAAAAGTAAAGGGGATACCACAGAACGCCTTCTGAGTTCTTGTGGAATCCACAACTCAAAGGGTCAGAGCTGTTTTGGTGGCATGAAGGAAACCTGCATGATATTAGGCAGGTGGTGTTATTGTTACGTCTGATCAGGGTATATTGTAACACTGATGTATTCATGTAGTGCTAGTCCACAAGGACATCATTAATTTCATATACAGGTCTGATACAGGTCAAAGAGTGACTTATTAAAGAAAAAAACAACATATATACTATCAAACCACGGAAATCCATGAGAATGTGAGAATGCCTATTAAGTGTTTTGTTGACCTTCTACGCTTTCATTCATAGATTACAGAACATATCTAATGTTATTGGAATACCATAAAAACGTCCTCATTACTAGTCTTGACAAATTATCCCGTTTATATCCGTCCTCCCTTGATACAGATTTCCAAGCAATCCTCCTCTTTTCATGAATGACTTTCTTGGATGAATATTTGAAGGCTCAGAAATAATAAAGCTGCCAAATTCAATCTGGGCTAAAATACTTACATAACAGTGATTTTAAAAAGATAGATCAGAAATATATATTGACAATGCATATTTGCATGTTTCAGAAAACGTGACCAAGCATTTACAAAATTAAAGAAATCATGAAAAATCATAGATGCATTGTATAATGTTCTAAAGAATTTTATACCATGGTATATGCTGAAATCTGTTTCACAGTATAACAAAATGCTGAGAAGTAGAATGAGCAGGACTTTTAGAAGGGTAGAAAGGTGAACAAGTTTCTCGGTCTCCACCTGGTCTATGGAGTACCCAGTCAGTTCAAATGAAAGTATATGCTCCCTTAAATTGCCATCAGCATAGCATATATATAATAGCGCAGGGTTTTGCAGAATGTATTTTTTCTCAGC
This sequence comes from Hemigrammopetersius urotaenia, assembly GCA_037974485.1. Lineage (NCBI taxonomy): Eukaryota > Metazoa > Chordata > Actinopteri > Characiformes > Alestidae > Hemigrammopetersius > Hemigrammopetersius urotaenia. The sequence continues at coordinate 15,242 of JBBPDC010176970.1, read as the reverse complement.
CTGCATATAAAAAGCTGATCTGTGGTATTTTCAGGGAAGTCTAGACGTTGGAAGACTGCAGCAAAGATTTTATTGCACTCAGGAACTGGTGTTAAATGATTAGTTCTGGATGATAAATGCCACTGTAACTCACTCCAAAGGCATTGCCTGATGGTGCTCTTTCCATAGCCCAATACTGGGGTTTCACGCTGATGCTCGTCATTGAGCATATAATGTTTTTGATCATAAAATGTATGTGTGTGGGTCGTGCAGTGCTGAAACAATACAGCATTATGATATCAACAATGATGTCAAATATTTTTGTGGCTGTTTTAGTGGCATGCAACCTAGAGTGAGTTAACCTGAGGAGCAGCAGGTCACAAAGGAGCAACTATGGCTGAATGAAAACATCATCGTAACAGTTGGCAAACAGTTTAACCATGCCAGGGTTCTACAAAGCAAACTACTCTCTGAGGACATTCGGTTCTCAATGATTTGTCAGAATGAGCTTACATTTCTTTTAAGCATCACAAAAAGCTCATGGTCTCATTGGAATATTCAATGTTACATCAATCTTGTTCAGTTAAAGTGGTTCTTAATAGTTACTATAAGATACATTTGGTAGCTAGCCCTGAGGAGGTGACCAGTCCCTCGCAGGGAAGACACACAGACAAACAGTCACAACTAACGGCAGTTTAGCATCTCCAATTCACCTGCTGTCTTTGGGTTATGGAAGGAAACCAGAGCACCTGGCAGAAACCCCACAGGCACTGGAAAAACATACAAACTCCTCAAAGAAAGAACCCAGACACTCTGGCAGTACATTAAGGAATTTTATATCTACACATTCTCATTAAACATCGGCTATCAAAAACAGTGTCACAGCTCAGCTTCTCAATGCTCTTTCAGCCCCCGATAGCAGTTGGTTACACTGGCATGTTCAGAAAAAAAAAAATCTGACTCAGGATTCCAGAACTGTATTGGGAATCGTTGCTGTATGTGATGTAATCATGTGCTTTTCAGGCTCTTAACTGAATTTTAATGTTCAGTCAAAAGAAAACCTCATCTCAGCTATAGCTGTCGGCTTTCAGTGTGGGTGTTTCCATGCCATGGTTGTGCAAGGGAGTTGATATAAAGCAGATCTGACACTGGAGACTCTGAAAGTGCCAGATTCAGGGTCAGTCCATAAGATTCATGTTCCAGCACTTGGGATAAGGGGAGTAGGAGGGAAGGAGCAGTATTTTTTCTTTCTAAAATCAGTGCTTAAATGGGCTCACTGCCAAGTCATGTCTACAAGCTAAATTAAAAAATCCCACTTCTCATCCATCCATTCTACTGACACCTACAGATAAAATTAGCTTGTTTTCAGCAAATTCCAACCAGTTCTGAACCTCTGAGCTGTAGGCAGATGTTGCTTCATAATAATGTGAACTGGAAATAGTGACTGGAGTAAAATAAATGTTTATATGAGCATTTATAATGAAAAAACTGGAAATATAAAAAAACTTTAATAAATTACACAATAGAGATTATTTCCTTAGAAAATAAAGCAGAATGCATTGGACTCGACTTTTTTCCTCCTGACATTTCAGCAATAGACTGCAGCAATAGTCCATTATGACTGCCTTACTCACAGACAACTGTGTTCTCCGCCTACCACAATTATTGTACCTTACAGATTAAGGAAAGGGCTTTGAAACCATGTTAACACTGACCCAGCAGCATTGTAAGAGAGGGACAGTTTTGACTACATCATGCCATCATTATCAGTGACCAGCCAAGTGCCAAGCTTGGCACTAACACCTCTATGGCATTTAGCAGATGCTGTTATCCAAAGCAACTTCTATTGCTTAATTGCAGGGGACAGTCGCCCTGGAGCAACTTGGGGTTAAGGGTCTTGCTCAGAAACCCAGTGATGGTGTGCTGAAGGTAGGATTTTAACCTATGACCTCTTGGTCCAGAGTCAAGTATTCCATCTCTTAGACCACCACACACCCTAACACTTCAGCACAAATTCCTAAACATTTCTACAATTGATTGTGATATCATGCCTGCAAATATGTTTGCAGTGTAAACAAACTGAAAAAGTTCATGATATAAATGGTTTATTTTGTGTTTGTACAGCTGGATGTTACTATCCTGGCAGTCTTCAACTTCTTGAGTGGACACAAATATGCAGTATCATTTCTCATAAGAGCGTTATGGCTTTTATATCATTTTGGGATCTGTTAAAAACTGAGGTTATGTCCTTTGCTTTCTAAACTTTGTTCACAAAACATATACCAACACTGAATAGCCCATGTGCAAAGTGTCCATTTGTCACACCACAGCATGAACAGCATGAAATTGCTCTCTGCAAACGAGTGAAGCAGCCAGCCACACAGAGTGGTGTGTGGGGGTGGTACCTCGTTTAAGGGTACCGTCCCAAACACTGGCAGTCCTGAGATTCGAACCCACAGCCTGCTGATCACTGCAGCTTCTCCCCAACCACCAGGCAACCAGCATGTGAAGGTCTGGTACTTCATTATCAAGAAGACCAGTCTTCAGTCATTCTTTATAGGACCTACAGACACCAAATAGCAAGCTGCAAATGCTCCTCCCTGTGGTTGGGTGAATTATCTTGATTTATGTTTTGGTGGTCTTGTTCTACTGACCTTTCATAGGACATGACCTGCAGGAGCAGAGCTAGCCAATCCTTCTCCTGGAATCTAGCCATGCACAAAGTTGACTTCCAGCCCTTACATAATGCTAGACATGTGTAACAACAACTTGCATTTACTTTAATTATATTTACGTGATTGTAGCCTGCTGTTTTTGCGAATGCAGATATCCCAATTTAGATATTCAGGCCAACATGAAAGACCCTCATACCCCTGCACCTATTGTACTCATAGTTTAACACAAAAATATGCAGCTGGAAGTTTTCAAGACTCCAGAACTGTAGTGGAATGTTTTCAGGCGCAACCCAAAGGAAAACCTTATCTCGGCTATGGCCATGTGATCTATGAGATGAAAGTAAATGAAGTAAGTATTTACCTAATAGTGTGTGGCACTTTTAAAGGAGACACGGTAAACAAAATAGCACTTTCTTTAGCAGCTGAAATAATATGTATTCTCTGCCATTGTGGTATTTTTTTACTTTTACAGAAAGCATGTGATTCTGCAAATTGCTGCAATAAGCTTTGTCACATGATGCAAATGTGAAGGATTAAATGATAAGCTTATATGGAAATTAGCATCATAGCAGGGGCAAACAGATAAGCTAGCAAAACAGCAAAATTAGATTTCTGCATTTAACTGTGCTGTGCCAGGAGACCTTGGCATTTCCTCCTGATTTGGTGACCGTTCACAGTGTAAACAAGTGCAAAAAAGAAAAAATCTGTCTTCTGTGTGTATGAGATCCGATAAGACCCTGGCGAAGGACTAACTCTATCTCTGGTAGAATCTTAGTCTACTAGCAACTCTTAATTTTATGTCTAGGCTTACTGGTGTGAGGGACACATCACTTTGGATAAGAGCGTCTGGCCAATGCAGTAAATGTAATTGTAAGTATGGTCTCTCTTTAGTATGTTCTGAGGGGGGTGTTTCAAGCTTTCTAGACTGTATTTATAATTTGGGATGGGGAAGCCAAATTATAAATACTATCTGACCCATGTAGCATCGTTTTAATCTGACAAAAGTGGGGGGGGGGTTCCAAGAGCACCCGCGTATAATGCCTGTTTTGGTAAAAAATAATGCCTAAAAAACCTAAACCCTAAACCCTAAATGTGCCCCCAAATATGCTCCCAGAAAACTTTAATTTCATTTTAACCTCAGTTTAATACATTACCCTTAAAGAAAATGTAAAGGTAAACCTGTATTTGCTTCTTTTCATTTAAATTCCCCACTGAGATATGCAACTCGGAAGGTTGAGGGACAAAAGTATTGGGACGAGGTGAACAGTTTTCGGGGAATAACCCCTGATCTACTCGGGATAAAAATACACATGAGGGCTCGTGGGAAAGGTCTCCTGGAGATCAATCAAACTGTGGAGACTGAAGTGCCTGAGTGCTTTCCCCGCCAAGATATGCAACTCGGAAGAATAGAGGAAAGAAGTATTGGGACACTGCGGCGAGGTGAATAGTTTTCAGGGAATAACCCCTGATCTACTCAGGATAAAAATACACATGAGGTCTCATTGGAAAGGTCTCCTGGAGATGAATCAAACTGTGGGGCTTGCACTGTGGTGAAATCGTGCTTGGACCGCGGGAGCTCAACCCTGGTGTGGAATTTTAAAAAAATGCTTCCAGGTTGGCTACAGTCTACCCTGAGTCCCCTTGTGTGAAATAATATTTTAAGATTTGCTTAAGATGCTTAAGAGGTTCTTTTATATGCAAATGAGAAAAAAAAGGTTTTTGAAAAGAAACAAAAATTGGTGGCCTGTTCCAAAAAACAAAAGGAAAATAGAATGATAGTTAAAAGAAACTGACCAGAAGACCTCAAAAAGTATATGTGCTGTATATGGGGCTATAAAAGGAAGCTTTATCGTAAACAGTACGAAATTACAGTCATTCGATCAAGGTGACATCAGTGCATGCAACGCTTTAAATTAGAATGGAGTTTCTGAAAAAAGGGAAACCACATTACAATTTGTCATGGTAAGCATGCATTACAATAGTGAGGGAAAAAATCCTTTTTTCTTTACATTCATTTTAGTGGTGAGCTGGAAACACCGCTGTAAGGAAGGAGCTTTATTTCCCCTTTACTTTGTTCCATGACTATTGGGGGCAGGCTGCTCCTCCCATATCTGCTTCACATGTCCCTCTACTCCAAACATTACAAATCATTCTGATTGGGCTAGACTGAGAACTGAGCTTTGCTGGGCAAAAAGATACACTGTAAAGAGAAAAGATTTGAGACTCCTTACTGTTACGTCAACAGGGACTTTAATGACATTGCATTCACACACATAGACTTCAATATGGAATGGGTCCCCCTGGTGTAGCCATATCAGTTTCTCCTCTTCTTGGAAGACTTTCCACAAGATTTTTGAGTTTTTCTGTGGGAATTTGTGCCCATTCATTCTGTGGAGCATTTATGAGGTCAGGCACTGATGCTAGACGAGAAGGCCTGACTCACAATCTTCATTCTAGCTCATCCCAAAGGTGCTTGATGGGGTTGAGGTCAAGGATCTGTGTGGACCAGTCAAGTTCTGCCACACTGAAATTATTCAACCATGTCCTTATGGAGCTTGCTTTGTCCACTGGAGCTCAGTCATGCTGGAACAGAAAAGGTTCACAAAATTGGAAGCATGATGTCTTGGTATGCTGGACCATTAATATTGCCTTCACTGGAAGTAAGGGACACCCTGGGAAAGTAGTGTGTCCCAATACTTTTGTCCATATAGTGCTTTGTTCAGTCCTAGACCAACTCCTCCCTCGGTGGCCAGGAGGAATGGCTGAAGACTCATTCCTACTGGCAGTCTGCTGGAGTTAGCAGAGGTGGGAGTGTATGACTACGAGAGGGAAAAACAGACTCAGGGCAGAGGCGCTCCAGGGTTTGGAGGAGTGAGGGTCCCACTTAATGCATCAGCCTCATGTAAGTAGATGAGACTTCATTCATACATTCTGCTAATGATTGCTTTGAATGCAGTGAACTATTACAGGTGACTTTGAGAAATAGCATCTAATATGGGGAGACTTCTGTATACAAAGTTAAAGATGTTGCTGTTTGGAATAAATCCATCTACTGTATTCATTACAGTAAAATGATTATGCTTCTTGTGTCTCCATCCATAAAAATCTTTATTATGATTGCTGGTGCAGTGCAGACATCTAGCCCTGTTGGCAGCAGCCTACTGCTTCACTTGGCAAATGGGTCATATGCAGAGAAAGAATTTCACTGTGTGTTGTACTTGTAATGTGACAAAGAATCTTCTTCTTCGCTTCTTCTTCTTTATCTGTTTTATTTTCTTCCTCTTTTCACTTTTGGTTGATAATTGAACATACTTAGACTTCACTAATTACTTGGCACGACTGTAGCCCCACACAGCTGATTTATTATATGGACAAAAGTATTGGGACACGCCTCTTAATTATTGAATTCAGGTGGCCCCTTACTTCCAGTGGAGGACAATCTTAATGTCTCTGCATACCTACACATTCTGGACGACTCCATACTTTGTGGACACAATTTGGGGAAGTTCCTTTTCTTGTCCAGCATGACTGTGCAAGGCAAGCTCCACAGAGACATAGTTAGAGCCCTGACCTCAACCCCTTCCAACACCTTTGGGATGAACCTTTGGGTTTTTTTGGCAATTGTTCAGCAACTGTGTATGGCAAGTTGGTCTCTAGGAGGCACATTGCCTTAAGCTTATAGTCGCGCAAAAAAAACGTTATGTCATTTAGTGCCTTACCAGCAAATATCTTGTGACATAAAGGTTCAACCTTCATAAAATGTGACATGTTGGAAGCACACCAAATTTTGTGACATTTCATCCATGGGGGCACTGCAACTTACACATTTCATCTAAAAAACCGCCTGAGCTAAATTTGAAAATGTTGGTATTCGTACAGATGGCTACTGTTCCATTTGGTTTGCTCAACAAAATGGCAAATTTCATAGATGCTATTCACCCAATTTCAAACAAATCTGTCAAAAGATGTAGCTACAGAAAGCTAAAACATTCTTATGTTCCTCTGACATGGTTTGTCTATATTCAAAATTCATTTTGTCTTTATGTCCTTATATGACATTTACACATTTTGAATGCCCCCCTTTCACTTGTTGAAGCAGTCAAATCAATTTTGTCCTTTATGCCAATTTGAACATTGGTGTTTTACTACTTTTTAATAGTGTAGTTTTATCCTAGTTTTGTCAAAAGTCAGCAAAAAAGCTCTTTTGGACATTTTAAAAGCTTTTCTAGGCATTCCTACTTATTTCCCAGACTTTAAGCTTAATTTTTTACTTTGGTGGCTTAAAGATATTTATTGATTTTAGCAATGCTTTAAGGCTAATGTAACTAAGAAGTAAATATAAGGAGGAAATTGTGTACATGTTATTATTTAGTGTACTTTGAAAAAGAAATGGGGCCCATTTTATACAAAGGACTGATGTACATTGCAATTTCCATATTCTAGGTTTTATCATGAATGTAACTACTTTGACAAATCCTAAAATGGCTTGACTGGTCCAGTTATTTACAAATTGCAAACAATTTTCCCCCAAAAAAAGCGATAATGGCCCCCAGTTCTGGGCAAGAAGGGCCTGTGCTCTTGACTGCTTTGTTGATAGTAAGTCACAGAGCTTCTCGCTAAGTCTTAAGAGCATAGGATGTTTATACACAAGGCTTGTAAACTAAACAGACAAATGATGCCGAGGTTTCACCCAGCATGATAAACGAAAGATAAACTATTTTGGTTGAATGTCTGTCAGGATAGACCACACACTCACATTAAAAAGAAGTTGATGGAAGGTACAGTGCTTCTATTCGTTTATGATTCACAACAATAAAATCAGAAAAAGTAATGTCAAGGTTGATTTCAGTACTTGTTTGACAGAAAAGACCAAGTCTTTTAAGGGTAGCTGTGCAGGAAATCTGCACTTACAAGCACATTTGGCAGTTTTTTTCTACAATCCAATTCCAAACAGATAAAAACAGCAAAGGGATTGGTGAAATCAAAAAGTAAATAAATCAGTAAATAACTAGGATTTCAATGATTAACATTTAAACTCTCTTCATTTTTCATACACATACACACACACACACACACTCGCAAATACACACATAGACTTGCTGTAAACCCACACAAGTAGAAACATTTAAAATTAAGCATTCATTTTGATTTGTTACACTTTTATTTTAATTGCTGATGCCAGTATTAATTCTCATAATGAGAGTTAATACTGGCATCAGCAATTAAAATAAATGATTGTATTTAAATGTTTAAAGTCTCATCAGAATCAGCTAAACTACATGAATGATGATTTAAACATTTTGAAGACATACAGTAAATGAAGTCTTATACCGCTAAGACAAAAGATATATGGCAACAGTTATACTATATAAGCAAAAAGTCATATGGCCTATAAAAATATGAGAAAACATCATTAGCATGGTATTATAACCCAAAACTTACAACCCAAAAATGACCTGAAGATAATTTCTAAAGTAAATTACCAGAAACCGTAATAGGATGACTCCGCCATTCTGTTGCCTTAACATATACTATGACATCAGACATAATGCTGTGCAAACGCATGTCATCATAATCAGATATGTTTTTGAACAAAAGTATCGGGACACCTGACCATTACACAAACAGGGGCTTTGCATTCAAATACACAGACTTTAATATGGAGTCGGTTCCCCCTTTGCAGCTACAACAGCTTGCACTCTTCTTGAAATGCTTTCCACAAGATTTTCGAGTGTTTCTCTGGGAGTTTGTGCCCATTCATTCAGTAGAGCTTTTATTTGGTTAGGCACTGACTGGACAAGAAGATCTGGCTCAGGAACCCTGTTCCAGTTCATCCCAAAAGTGTTAGATGGGGTTGAGCTCAGAGCTCTGTGTGGGCCAGTCAAGTTCTTCCATAGTGAAGTCATCCAACCATGTCTTTATAGACTTTGCTTTGTGCACTGGGGCACAGCCATGGAGTAGAAAAGGTTCTTCCCCAAACTGTGTCCACAAAGTTGGAAGCATGGCATTGTCCAGAATGTCTTGGTTTGCTGAAGCATTAAGTTTGCCCTTCACTGGAAGTAAGGGGGCTAGACCAAATCCTGAAAACAAGTTCCCAATACTTTTGTCCATATAATGTACGTTGCCAGCTCTCATCTTTCTCCCCCAGTGCCTACATCTGTCTAGCGGCTTGCTCTCATGTGTTAATGAGCATAATAATGCATAATGAGGAATTTCCTCCAGATTTAGATCCTAGAGACAAGAACATAGGAAAACAGGGTGTGGATCACAAGTAACTGTAGCCTATATGTCTGAGACTCTGCAGTTGTTTGGAAATACTGATATGGTCAGGGGGTTTTTTTTCAACAATTTGAATTACATTTATTTAAATGACTAGCGGACAAAAATGTGGAAATACAGAAGTTTTCGTTGTAATAATTAGTTTAGTCAAGATCTAAAAATACATTTGTATTGTTTCGCATCTAGTGAGGTTATATCAGCAGTTGTTTTGTCATACACCTTTCTGAACAAAAAATTACAGGAGAGGAAGTAAGTATTTGTTTATAATAAAAAAAACATGCATATATCTACATCAAATTTACACAGATAATGTATTTTGATTTTTAAAAGAATATATATAAATATATAAGCATATAAATAACCATAAACAAAATGAAAATGAAAATGACAAAAATACCCACATGCTACATTACATATGGTACTGTGTAAAAGTATTGAGCCACCTCTCATTTCTCTTCATATTTAGGTAATATTTAGGGGTCATATTTTGGGGTCCATGTTGAATCTTGAATAAGTGCGGAAGATCCCTATTGTTTTTACTTTATAGATTTTACTTTCACTTTCATTTGACCTCAAAATGCATTGGGGAACAAAAACCGTAAGGTGCACAGCCTTGCAAGTTGGCAAGTACATACAGTATTCCAATCGCTACTCAGGCACCAACATCCATGCCATTGCGTCAATAGGTGGCGCAATAACAAGTACTGTTGCATTGAGTCTCAGCAACTTTGAACTGTAGGTCAGATTTTCAAAATTGTTAGTTCTTGGCATCAGCTGAATCAAATGCGACCACTGATACACTGTTTGCTAATTTGCATAATTTTGTGAACTAGTGCCTGGTTTTTCAACAAATTGTGGTCTTGTTGGAATCGCAAGACACTCGTTGTCAATAATTATCAAAAACGTGCAAATAGCATGGCGGCGCTATGACAGGTCACAAAACACTCAAAGCATGAAATTGCCTCTATCTCTCCAGCCATGTGACCAGTGAGCTCACAAATTTGCATTCCACACCAGGAGATATTGCTCTAGCACATTCTCAAATTTAAGTGACATCATGTGACCGTGTCATAAAATACATGTCCGATATCATCCAAAGGGGCACCAAAATTTTCTATATGGCAAAAATCATGGCTATCTCAGGCCGACATTTCTCAAACTTGGTACATTTGTTAACATACAAGCTTAGATGATGCAGTTTAAATTTGGTCCACTTTGCCCATTGGGGGGTGCTATAACACACATTCAAACTTTGCAGTGGTTGTCTGCCCATAACTAATGAACTATGAGACATACTTGCAATTTCCTTTTACTGCCAAATTCTGCCCTCAGAAATGTGTGTTTTTGATACTACAAGAACATGTGCCAAGTGTCATGAACATCGTCCACTGGGAGGTACTACAACAAGATATTTGCATGTCTTCTATCTACTTAATGAATGGTCTGTGCAGCTCAAAGCATTCAAACCTATCAGCATTGCGGTTTGGAGCACTGGTCGCAAACAGCTTGGACCCCTCTCTTGCGACTATATTTGGCTTTGAATCACTTTGCTGGTGCAAAATTACTATTTTATGCGTCTCAAACTGTCTTGTTTTTGGCATATTAAGTTGATCAGAAAATGTTTTACGGAGACAGGCTGCAAAGTGATTAAAGGTGCTGAAATTACATGCACCTGTTTCTTCACAGGTCCAAGTTATGAGGCTTTGTGCTTGAATGATTCATAGGTAGGTTGGATGTCTGTCTGATCCTTTTTTTCCACTTGATTTTCCTTTAAAACATAGTTTACATTTACTTGGAGGGTCTCTAAAGAAACTACTTTCTGTTGAAAAGAGGCAGCAAATAGAGCAATGAGACGGAGACAGAGTCTCAAACACATGCTAAAAGAATGTGTACTCCTCTGCAGATATTTTTTGGTGGGAAAGAACTTGTTTAATGAATGCTAGTTTCTTTTCATCACTGAACTGTCTTTCCTGTTCTGTCTCCAATTTGTTGATGACTCTTTTAAGTACCCAACTATACAAGACTGGGACAGGTGGTTGATAAGCTGCAATTCTAGTAAATCCAAAAGATGAAGATCAAAATAAATTTGAGATATGAACTAGAAATGTTAAATTTGAGTATTATGGAAGCCACTCACTGATTCCATACAACTATAAAGGTGCTTTAAATATAACTGAACAACCCAAAAAAGTAAAGCCATTATGGAAAAATCAAAGCAGAAAGGAATGGCAAAACTCTAATCCCAAAGAATGTGACAGAATATTTGAAATGAGTTTAACCAACAGAGGTGAAGAGTTACTTGTTCCAATAAAACAACTCCCTAATACTTTGTAGCAGTCGTTCCTTCTGTACTTTCTGTGTCTTTTAAATGGATACTAAAGACTTTTAATAAGATTACTGCTATATCAATTGTAATATTCTTTTAAGACATCTGTTCAGATTAAATTTGATTTACATAGCTTTTGATGCATTCTTGAAACAAATTATTTGTTGACTGTGGGAGTGCTGGTTTCACGTCACTCAAAAAAATATTCATTTCGGCACGATTCGTGTTGCTTGCAGTTTCCCAGTTTTCCCAAAACGTTGCTGTATTCTAGGAGGATAATCAAATGTCATAGTTATTGACACCCTAATTCAACAGCATTCACCAAATAATAGGTGGAAGACATTAAAATGTCATACTCCACTAAATGTCCAAATGTTTTTAGACATCAGCTCGTCCCACATTTCTTTAGGGGTCCGGTCGCCTGTCTTAATATGGGATTTGTTTCCCCTTGCCAGCAGAAACAGGATGTACTGTTCTGGGAAGGTTTTACAGAAAGTGTTACAACATTGCTAACGTTGTAGTACATATCAAGGTAAATGATGGCACAAAATGTCTTACATGATGAAATCTTTTTGAAAGTTCCTGAAATAATATTTTTGGTCATCCTGGATCTCGAATCTTATGAGACATAAGACGACTTACTTCCAGTGAAGGGCAATCTTAAGGCTTAAGAATACCAAGATATTTTGGACAACGCCATGCTTCCAACTTTATGGACACAAGTTTGGGGAAGAACCTTTTCTATTCCAGCATGACTGTGTCCCAGTGCACAAAGCAAACTCCATAAAGACATGATTGAATGAGTTCGGCGTGGAAGAACTTGACTAGCCCTGGCCTCAACCCCATCCAGCACCTTTGGGATGAACTGGAACAGAGCTTGTAAGCCAGACCTTCTCATTCAACATCAGTGCCTGAGCTCATAATTGCTCTACAGAATGAATGGGCACAAATTCCCAGAGAAACTTTCGAAAATCTAGTGGAAAGCCTTCAACAGCTGATATAGCTGCAAAAGAAGAGACCAACTGCATATTAAAGTCTATGTAAAGTCCCTGTTGCTTGAATGGTCAGGCATCACAATACATTTGTCCACATAGTGTATTATATCATCAAGTGGTGCACCTTTAAGTACCTTACTTTAAAGTGTGACTGGACACCATTTAGAGGGGCATGACACTTGCAGTGTATATAAAATGTCTACACATTCTTACATTAGGTTGTGTTGAGGCAAAGGCCAAAATTAAGACAATCATAAAATATAAACCCCAATAAAATACTTTCAAGCCTTTAGAAGTGGTCACACTCTTTACAGTGAGCGCTGTAGCTTTGTTTTGTTTGAAGCCCTCAAACTGCTAATCACTGAAAAAGATCATTTGCCCTCACTGGTCATCTAGAAAAGTTACTCTGATTAGCTCAAAGAAAAATTAGAAAGCTGATGCACGTATTTTGGGAAGCAAAAGGCCACATGCTGCTTATTACAATTAATAAGTCTAAGCTGTGGGGAAAGCGTGGCAGGAAACTGAATATCCAAGTTTGTTTACATTTTGCAAGAAGATGGATTACATTTGCAGAAGTGGGACAGAGCCTCATGGTCTGGTGTGACCATAGTCTGAACCTCTTGGGCCATGTTGGGGCCTCTTTTCTTTTGTTAGGACTGGGAGTCCGATCAAGATAGCTGATGGATATTTTACTGCAAAATCTGGCCTGCCAGAGTTTGACTTTTCAACCTGACAGTGATCCAAACCACAGCCAAGTCAAACAAGGAATACATCAAAAGCTCTGATCTAAATCCTATTGAAACTGTCAACTAACCTGCTGATTTCCCTTTCTGCATGATTTCCCTCAGGGGCCAAAAAGGGTTACTTGGAGAGAAGCCATAAAAGAATCATTTTATGTTTAGTGGATACTTGTTGAGTGTAAAGAACCTCTTAAACAGTTCTGCAGACCAGAGTGTGGAAACTGTAGGAACACAATGCAAATTCTGAAAGTTGAGAAGTCCTAAACAAAGACTCAAACTTCAACAAAATATTAGAAAAAGGATGTGCACAATTGTGCAACAGAGACAGTTTATGTTACGGTGCTTCAAGAAAGTATTACATCTGAAAATCTGTGATTTGCCTTTATTGCAGTCATTACATCTGCTAAATCTAAAGTGTATTATATGTTACTATGCTGTAAACATATCACATTTTACATGATAAGACACAGAAAATGCGTAGTTTAAATCTTTTAGAGGTTACTGAAGTTACTTGTAACCACTTTTTTTTTTCACTAAGTGGTGACTAGAGTTATATTCTCTTGAATGAAATACTAGTGTGTAAAACTGCTTTGTGGTATTCTGTACTGCTGTCGGCTCAAAGCAAGAGAGTCTGGGGTTTACTTCCCATCCAGGGTTGCCCAGATTCTTTTCTGCGTGGAGTTTGATCTCGTTTAGGTTTCTGCCGGGAATTCTGGTTGCCTCCCACAGTCCAAAGACATGCAGGTGAATTGGAGGTGTGACTGTGTGTATCAATGTGTTCATCTGTGTTTGCCCTGTGATGGACTATACCTATGACCACTGGGATAGGCTCCAGGACCAGTCAGCATCAAAAAGGGTTCTTTGGAGCACAGATGAGCCAGTTCATTGGATGCTTCTTTAGAGAATGAGACGCGCGATTGTGAAGAGGCTTATTCAAATGTAAAAAACCTCCATGGGAAAATTTTTATACCAAATTTATACCAATACCAAGTTTTTCCTGTAATGAGTTTCATGCTAATATAAACTAGAGATTGTACAGGGGCACAAATAGTACAATGTACTATGGTACAGTGGTGGTAGTGTTATAGATTTGGCCTGGGTGACTTAAGGCAGATCTGATTAAATATAGCCATTTGAAGTGTGTAAGCCATTCAAATGATATATCCCTTACATCCGGACATAATCAGAACTTAACTGAAGCAGCGTTATGAAGAATACCATATGACTTTGTCTGAATTAACAAAATCTGTTCGTTTAGTCTTAGAGTTCCTTTTCGTCTGGGATAGCAGGCAAGAGCAAAGTCTTTAAGTGCAGGAAATGAATGTGCCTGCAAATATACAGCAAATGAAACAGCGGGGTTGCATAACAAATGGTCACAGATGTGGCCCCTGCCATGTAGAATTCAAAAAGGCAAAGGAAGTCGCCTTGTTTTCAACAGAAAAACAAAGCTTTTATGTAGCACTTTCAACTGACTGCTCAAGCTGGTCTGAAAACAAACCTTTGCTGTGCCTTGCCAAATGTATACCACTGAGTCTCGATTTCTCTCCCCTGCCACAACAAATGCAGGTGGGATATATCCATGTTCACCTTGGTCTTGCTCATTGTACAGCCTTCTCCTGCTCCTCCTCTGTGAGTTGGTGGGAGTAAGTATTGGCAGCTGTTAGTATCTCGGTCAACAAGTACCGTATTAGCATACGGCATCAGAGCAGCTGTGGCCAGCACTGGTTCTGATTGTTTTCAGCTCAAGGCAAAGGGTCATTTATCCAAAAAACTCATGCTTCACTTGTGCACAGCCTTTTGAAAAGAGTTCATGATGCTTATCGTTATACTTGGAGCAAGAATTGTAGAATCGTTTCAGATTTTAAATAAGCATTTCTGTAGAGTGTATGTAATAGGGTTTGAAATTCAAAAGTAAAATAATCTAGATCTTCATGACTTTTATCACTTGTTATCTTAGCATTTTAGCTATGATTAGCGCAATATTTACAACATTATGCAACAAAAACACAACAACAATATAGCAGTATTTATAAGATTCAGTCATTCATTCATTCAGTTTCTGTAACTGGATAAAGTCCATCTCCAAGCCGTTAATCAATTTGTACAGGAAGCGGCGCACCAGCCCAAAGTTTTCTCTAGTGATACTGTCCGACACATCCACAATAAAGATCATATCTGCCACCTCAGCCGACTTGCAGTCTGTGAAACAAACAAATATGAACATGTTATGTACGAAAGTTCAATGGTC
>JBBPDC010176915.1:0-14814 GCA_037974485.1 Hemigrammopetersius urotaenia | reverse complement strand
AGTGCCTTTAGTGTTCTGATACTGAATCATTAGAGTTCTGATAGAGTGCCTTTAGTGTTCTGATACTGAATCATTAGAGTTCTGATAGAGTGCCTTTAGTGTTCTGATACTGAATCATTAGCGTTCTGATAGTCTTCTTGTTTTTGCACTGCTGGAACTTTCAGTTGTTGCTTGTGAAACTTTGTAACTTGGGAAATTCTTTGAAACTCTTGTTTGTAGTCTCTCTGCTTCATGGTGTTAAATTTTGGAGTGTAAATTAATGTGGCACTTAATAATCTTATTAATAAAACTATGCTCATAAAAATTGTATGAATGGGTCGTACACACATACACACACACACACACACACACACACACACACACACACACACACACACGCAAAGGAGAGCTCTCAGGACTCAAATCGCTTTTGGGGGCATCACTGAAAGGAAGGAAACCCACACCAAGATAATCTCTGTATTTAATCTCTGTATGATTGTATGAAAGCTGAGGTTTGTTAAAAGAAATGCATGAATGTGTGCAAATTATTACTCAATCGCTCTTTTTCAGTCACTGATATGATTGACAGGGACCCTAAACAAACTGCACGGAACATTATTTAATATCTCAGGGCAGAAAGAAGATCCTTTATGGGTAAAAACGTTAATCCACTGAACTCCTCCTGTCCAGGGCATCAGCAGAGTCTCAGTTAATTTAATAAGGTTAATGTGGCGAATCAGCCTGACATTACAATGTCAGTCATTCAAATGGAATAAGATGATGAATCAAAGATTATTGATTTTTGTAAATGCGATTTTATAAACGGCCCTAATCTGATGAAGCTGACGGGTTCGATCGATGCTGATTAATGGAAAAGATCAATAACCAGCGATATTTGGGAAATAGTTGAAAGTGTCTATAAGCTGTTTAGAAGGGAAGCTGTTCTGTAGAGTAGAACTGAAGTTCTGCAGTAGCTGAAGGTCACGTTTGTGTTAGAGGCCACGAATCTGTTAACACTGGAGCTGTAATGTGTCTAGGCACTCTGTGTGTGTGTGTGTGTGTGTGTGTGTGTGTGTGTGTGTGTGTGTGTGTGTGTGTGAGACAGAGAAACTGAATAACAAGCTCAGCCCGTCACACTGTAACCTCTGCTTGACTCCCGTGAACACTTTAGCAGGTTTGGCCTCCAAGAGCATAGAAAACATTTTCTTGGCTCGTTTTTGTCAAGGTCAGACGCTTCCGCTTTTATTTCCTTTTCCATTTTTATCTGTATCTTTTCGTTTTTCTCCTCATCTTCATACAGTAGTGCTGTTTTCTCTCTGTATATCTTTTATTTTTAGTGTAGTCTTGAGGAACAGTTCTCCAGGATTCCTGAAGGACTTTCAGAGCCTCTCATTTCCAGTCCAGTCGCTGAACCTGATCAGTTTCAGGGGTTGACGCCGTTAACACCGTTAACGCCAAGTTTCCAATGAGATTAACGGCGTTAAAAAAAATTAATCTATGCCCACCTCTAATTTTTAGACACTTTGCAGCCTGTCAGTAAAACATTTGTTCACATTTCTGTAATTTAATCCCCTCAGTGTGACAGAGATCAGACAGTCTGACAGGAAACAGGAGTTTTACACCAACAAGGAGATTCAGAGCAAAATATGAGTAATGTACTGATTACTTTGCATTTTGAATGATAGTCATTATAAAGCCATGTTTATCAGTTTGCACTTTATCCAAAAGGGCGAGATATTAGCACAACAAACATCAGTGAAAGGGAGGAAACTTACACCAGCAGGATCTCAGGAGTGTACAGCAACAGTAACAGTATATGAAGATGTAATTTATTACCAGTATGCAATTACTTGATTAATCATCAAAATAATCGTTAGATGACTTGTTAACTACTTAAATCGATAGTGACAGCCTTATGCTAATACCGCCTGTGTGTTTCCTTGTTCGATTCTGGAGGCGGTATTAGAGCATTTAGAGCATTAGAGACTAAACTGTTGTTATACTAGATTTCTGAGAGTTGTGTTTTCCAAACAGTGAAGGTACTGTGGGTGGGCTGTGACAGGTTATGTACAGTAAATAAATGTTATAATTACATTTTTAATGGCTATAAAATATTTATGGTTAAATATTTACATTTCTAAGCAATATAAAGTTATGGCGTTTATATGTTTTATCTAAGGTTTATCTCTTAGGTTTTGTATTGTAATTGACAGAATGCTGATCGGAGGTCTGGGTGGGGTGTTAGTTTGAGTTTTAGGTTTTAAACAGGGCCGTGGCATTCCTAAGTTTGCGTTTTGGTCTGCCAGGGGATGCAAGAATGTGGATTTTACGCCTTAAAATGTGTTTCGCGTTGGACTTTGTCCTTTTTTACCCTAGTGCCACATGCTTTAATGTTCTGCAGTTGCCCGTATCTCACTTTTTATTTCTCGAGTGTTGAGTTCTGATAGAGTGTCATGAGGCTCAAGATGCTTGATAATGATGATTCTCATGAAATTATTCTGGAGAAACAGTATGGAAGTGAAAAGAGATCCAGATAAGAATAGAATCCCTGCACGGGGACTGAGAAGGCTCTTGGTCTCAACTGAGAAACGGCTGTTTAGTTTCAGCAGATCTGAGTGCAGTGTGACTTTGTTGAGAAGATGTGATGCAATGTGAGATCATTTCAGCTCAGGAGAGAAACATCTAAACAGGAGGACTCTTCAGTAAACATTGTCCTGCAGAGATGTTGGGAGATTTTTCTTTGATTTTTCTTTCCTGTGTTTGTGGAAAAGTCAGTGTTGAGGAGCAATACGATATTTCATATTCTTGGGATGAATTATTTCATGGTGTGTTCTTAAAAATTGATCCAATCAGTCAGTCAAACTTTATTACAGATCCATCACATAAAATAAAACAAACCTGTGCAAATAGTTTGAAGTCATTTCTATCAGCAGTGACTTCTTTCTGCAGCAAAAACAGCTGAATATTAAAGTAAATGCAAAAAAGCAAGCTGTAAAAATTCGCAAGATTTCTATTTTCCAAAAAGTAGTGGATATTATGTGAGCTGGTTAGAAGTAGAACACAGGTTTGGATCCAGGTTTCTGCTCAGGGCCTCCTGTCATTGGATGAATGAATAAAATTCCATAATCAACATCTAATTTAATCTACTGCAGTAAGAAGAGCCAAACCAGGGATTTGTGGAGCTGCAGGTAAAACTGGGCTTCCATGAGGAAAGAGGTCTGGAAATGGTTCAGCGAACACTTTGCCACACAGAAAACAACCGTTTACTGTATTAATGTTGTTTGTATTTGTTGTAACACTAACTTAACACCACTGCCCAGCAGTTTCTCTGGGGCCTAAGACTTTTGCACAGTACTGTGTATATAAATTGCATGAAGAGGAACTTGTCTAACTGCACACTTTATTTACAGCAGAATTTGTTTAATTGGATTCAGTGCTGTGCAGAGTGATACATATTTTTTGTTTCATTTTCATGGTTTTTAGTTCAGGTCCAGTTTTCAGATATAAATGTTTCCGTGTGTCCGGTTTGGTTAACACTGTAGTGTTGGGTTGTAGGCGTACACCAGTAGTGCCAGTAGTGGGCGCTGTGGAGCATGCTCATTCTTTCCGTTCTTTTCGACATCCATTACACACACACACACACACACACACACACACACACACACACACACACACTTACTTGACCACCCTGCTCTACTGCTTTGTTTTGGCAAGGAATCTCAAAACGCAGCGACAGGAACGAAGCTCAGAGTCGTTTTTGCATAAGGCGCTCTTTGGCAGTCGTGAAAGGGTTTCAGCAGGAGTGTGTGTGTGTGTGTTTGAGTAAGGCTAATGAGTACCCGCGCTGTGCTCTTTCACTCGTAATTGCCTCTGTAGCTGTTCCTCCGCATCAGGCGTTGATGACGGCGCGGTTTCTCTATTGTGTCTACAGACGGGCTCCGCTTTGATCACACAGTCTGAGTGAGAGAGCGACTAAAAGCTTTCTCTCATCTTTAAGGATGTGTGTGTGTGTGTGTGTTTTTCTGTAATCGTAAATGGTCTCTCTTTATCAGGCCATGATGTTGGCCCATCTCACGTCTCCCTTCTTGACTGAAAGAAAGGAAGACGAGGGCGAGAGGAAAGAAGCGAGACGCCCAGACCTCAGCCCTCCATCCCTCTATAGTCAGTCCGTCATTCTGCCTGTCAGTTAGGCTTGATTGACAGGCTGTTAGCTCAGGGCACCATGCTGTTCGTCTCATGGCTTGCTCTGTTTGCCGACAGCCACCTGACCAGCAGACAAAGACACTCGTCCGTGTTTAAAAGCTCCATTCATCACTGCGGCCGGTTCGCCAGCCTGGCCGTCGCCGTGCTGCTCCTGTCTGGAGCGGTGAGTGAAATGATGAGGCCTTCGGTTCATCCATGATGGAACGTTATCATGATGGAACGTTATCTTGGCATTTATGTTTACGGCATTTAGCAGACACTCTTATTCAGAGTGACATACATCAGTGCGAAAATGTAAAAGTAAACTGTTCCGATGCTGAATTCTGGACTGCAGCTGCCAGAGATGCGTCACAGGGCAGCAGCCAATCAGCAGTAAGGAGAAATAAATAGCACTCTCAGATTGGCTACTTTCAAACCTCCCGTCTCTGAGTACAAATAGAACTGTAACATAAAAAAGTTTTCACATAAAATATAACTATAAATGGTTTGGTTCTGTGGAGAGAAACACAGAGAACGGCGTTATGGGATGGTGAAACACTGTTGTACTCAGAGACGGGAGGTTTGAATGTAGCCAGTCCGAGAGTGTTATTTATTTCTCCTTACTGCTGATTGGCTGCTGCCCTGTGACGCATCTCTGGCAGCTGCAGTGCAGAATTTTACATACTTTGAGAGTGATGTATTAAGTTGAGTTTTAAATTTAATTTAATTTAATTTAATTTAATTAAAGAGTATTGGAAGCATACTTAGGCAAACTGCAGACTATAAAACCTGCGAATTTGCGGCTCATTGTATATCCTGCAGGGTTGAACATTATAATGCTCTTCTCATTTTGGCTTCCCCAAAACGTCCATTAGGCAGATATAGTTTATTCAAAATGCTGCTGCTAGAGTTCTAACAAAGACCTAACAACTGACCTTCAATCAGTTACACAATAGAGTTCAAGGTGTTAGTCCTTGTTTATAAGTCACTCAGTGGTTTGCACCAGAAAAACATCAACCTGGAGGTTCTCTTAGTTCGGTAGATCTGATCTAAACCGGGTGAAATGGTATTTAGTCATTATGCTTGAACCGGGTTGACATGGTGATGAGCTTCGGCCTTCGGTTGACCAGGAATACAAAAATCATGCAGTGTTGTTTTATTTTGCAGTGTTGTTTTATTTTTTATTTTATTTACCTTTGCACAAACCTTATGTTTGTTTAT
Organism: Hemigrammopetersius urotaenia; assembly: GCA_037974485.1. NCBI lineage: Eukaryota > Metazoa > Chordata > Actinopteri > Characiformes > Alestidae > Hemigrammopetersius > Hemigrammopetersius urotaenia. Next base: position 9,432 of record JBBPDC010176915.1, on the reverse strand, counting down.
ATTAATTGTACGGTCAGTATATGAATTACATTATTGACTCTCACCCCAGATTGTTACTGTTTTATGTAGAAAAGTGGCTGAAGATGAGCTGTTGGTTGTGAATCTTGGTGATTGGTGCGACTATTCTTGCTCGCGTTTTTGAGACGAACCAGCCAGTGGCATGTTTTGGGACGTTCTTGGTGGCGTGTGGAGTGTGACAGCGGGGGGTGTTATTTTGGTCGACTGGCTGGCCCGAGAGAGGGTCCGTCTTTGGCGGGCGTGGAGGTCAGGCCCAGTAAAGGGACGGCGGGCAGGATGGCGCCGGCGCTCTAATGAAGGCACAGTGGAGCTCGACTGAAGTGTGAAAGTGATCCGGTGACTCATCCGCCACCCGGCACACTTTCCCACGTGCCCTCGGAGTGGCTGGGGGGCACACGTGTGGACATAGATGCCCCGGCTGTTGGCACTCGGGTGGCAGGGGACGTGACAGGAGAGGGCAGGGGTGTGTGTGTGTATGGGAGAATGGTTGGGATACATGTGGGATCAGGACCCAGGTTGGTCTCATTCAAAGATAATGCACACAGATCCTGTTCATTAGGGTGGCTGGCACCCTGCCCACCCCCCATCTCTCTCTCTTTCTCTCTCTCTCTCTCTCTTATACCTCCTCTGAGGCTCAGTGATCCAAAATCATTTGACCTACAAGTTGTTTATTTTATCTCTGACTTTGTGGGGAAGAGTTTTGCGCTCCTCTTTCGTCATCCCTCGTTGCTCCCTAGCAGCTCAACAACAAGAGTATCTCATGTGGCATGTGATGGTATCCCATTTAATCTGATAAAAGAAGGGATATTTAGGGATATTCTTATTAGTCATTGGTATTTGTGGCATTTGTGGTATTTGTTGTTTTACTCTTAATGACTTCAGTCAAAGCTGGATTGAACTCAGTCCTGCAGCTCTCTGGCAAAGATAAAAAGAGATGAAGTTTTTAAAAATCCTAAATAATGAACTGAATCTAATTAATAGTACAGCGAGTAAAACATAGAAATACACTGAAAACCTCATAACATAATTAAAATGATCTGATTATTGGAAATACTAGAAATATCGACAAAATTGAATGTGTTTAGTTGCCAAATGTATAATTTTCAGCGAGAATTAACACTTATTTTGCTCTGTCTCTGTCCAGTGGCATCATCAGCCAAGAGGGGCTCTCAGAAATGTTCCACTATTCCAGACCCTTGAGCCCAGGCGCCCCTCATTAGAGGACAGATTAACCTCCTCCGTGCTTTTGTGATGTGCTTAGGCGGCGCCTGCAGATGAGGAAAAATCCTCCACTGTTTGAAAACAGCAGTTTAGTCGGGCCACCGATTCCTGCAGAGGGACTCGTTTGAAAAAAGGCACTCTCAGGAAAAGCGTCTTAGCCCTGTAAGCCTGCGGGATGGGAGGGGTGGTCAGAAAAAAAAACATTTCTGTCTCGGTTAAGATAATTAAAAACCCAGAGACGGCCCGGTTCGGCGGCCCGGAGCGGAGCTGACCTCGCTAAGTGAGCTTCAAAGCAGACGAGGTATGCACCCTGCGGAGATCCAGGCTCCTTAGGCTCTGCTTGCCCTCACAGCACAAACTGTGTTTGACGGTCTGGAGATTCTTAATCTCCCCCCGAAGTGGGCGATAATAGCGGTGGCGCCGGTTCGCGGCCTGCACAAGAACTTTGGGTTTTAATTAAAGCTCTGAGGTTTTGGCTTACTTTCGCCCCCTCTGCAGTGTGGAGGTGGTGGAACATGAGTCTTGTGTGAAAACGTTATCACTCCTGTACGTCTGTGTAATTTGATTCAGCCTAAAAGATAAAAGCTTATCTTCTGTCAGGCTGGGAAATAGATTCAGGAAGCCAATTAACTCTTAATGACGTTTCCATCATTTAGTCTTTTCTCATAAAGGAACCTCACCATGAAGACCTAGTCTGTAGTAAGGCGGCACAATACATTGTCCCTTAACCGCCATGACGATATCAGTCTCTGCGATACTCTGCCGAAGGCAGGAATATGCAAATGAGCCTCTAACCAATCACAGTGTTTCTGACAGGGCGGCCAGTCACAGCTCCAGGTGAGTTACTGGCTATTCTTAAGAATCAAGGTCTTCATGTAATCTTGCAAAAGTCGAATTCTTTTACTATTAAAGACCCTGATTGGCCGAGATCTTATTAAAGGGCCTTTAAAGGGTCTCTCGGTTTAAAGGGTTCTTCATCAAATCATGTAGATTCATCTGGAAAAGATCTATTAAAGCTGGTTCTTTGAAAAATAAAGGTTCTTTAACAATGCCAAAGAAGAACTATTTTAGTTCCCCAGAGAATAATTTTGTAAATAAGAGTATAGAAGTAATAAAGCGCCTTCACATATGTCCTTAAGGGTGCCTTGGCATTAGATGGAAGTTCATCAGACTGCACCAAGGTTCTTCACACTGACAGTTTTTTAAGATCCACACACTGAAGTTTTTTTTTTAAATGATTCAAAAATGTTTTTTATAGTGTCATTCAAAGAACCATTTCTGGCACCTTATTTTTAAGGGCTCCTTTACTAAAGAACCAGTGAAGAACCATTTTGTTGGGGTGGCTTTACTAATAACCCTTAAAGTCCCTCTTTAGGAGTGCGTTTACCAAAGAACCCATGAAGAGCCGTTTCTAAAGACATCTTCTAAGAACCCATGATGCACCTCTTTAAGGCTTTCTTTATTGAAGAACCCATAAAGACCCATTTTAAGGGTGCGTTTACTAATGAAACTATGAAGAACCGTTTTTAAAAAGCATGTTTACTAAAGAACCCATGAAGAACCGTTTTTAAAAAACGGGTTTAATAAAGAACCAATAAAGAACCCTTTTAAGGGTGTGTTTAAAAAATAACTTTTGAAGACCCCTTTTTAAAGAATGTGTTTACTAAAGAACCCATAAAGAATCTTATTAAAAAACATTTTGTAAGCACTGAAAGGTTCTCACTGTTGTTACAGGTCAGAGAACCTATTTCGGTTCTGTAGAACCTTCAGGAAGTCTGGGTCCATTAGCTGCATTAATGCAGATGCGTTGAACCTCGTTTGGTAATTTGATCTTCAAAAAATATGGCAGAATTTTATCTGAAGGGGACGAGAGAGACCCCTCGAGGATGTCCTGATTAGAGAAATACTAACAGACAGGAGTACGATGTTCAAGACCCAGGTCTGCCCCACTCCCCATTCCGCCCCCCGTCCCCTCGTTCCCCCCCATCGTTTGGTTAATGAGGCCTGACGGCGGCAGGGTGTAAAGCGGGCCGTTTGCTTGGTGCAGGACGGTGTGTTTAATCAGAGACAGGTTGAGCCCCGCTGTGCCTCCACAGCTGTTTTGCGCTGGAGCAGGTGGCCTGAAGTCGCTGGGGAGAAATCAGCGCAAACCACCCCATCCCCTCACCCACGGGACAGACAGACACCGCACAGACGAAACAGACATGAGGCACAATCGACTCGGACGAGGCACAGATGTCATATGACAGAAATGCAGACGGATCAGGGCACAAAGAGAATAGACTGAGCTTGCAGCTAACAGTCGTGTTAACGATGCTCTTAATCAAACTTCCACGAAATCGATCAGCCGAGACGTATTTTGCAGTAGAAGTCAATAGTCACCCAAATATCTTCATCCTCCCAAAATATCTCTGCAAAAGTCTTTAGACGCCCCTGATATCTTCATTCCTTTAACATCTGCTCCTGATTCTTCACTGGTTCAGGACTTCAGTTAGATGCTCTTTGTTCTGCTTGAATGATTCATACGTAGGTCACTGTGTGTCTTAACCAACAGAAACATTTCTCTGAAACTGGTCAGGTTCAGGGACTGGACTGGAAATGAGAGACTCTGAAAGTCCTTCAGGAAGCCTGGAGAACTGTTCCTCAAGAACACAGTGACATACAAGAGAGTCTGGATCTCTGGAAGCAGAAAATGAAGAAAGGAGGGGAATCAGGATGTTTAAGAGTGGATTTTTATTATAATACTTTTTCAATGTATTTGGAACCACCGCAGGTACTTGGGGGTCTCTGTGAGTGTGTAAATATACAGAACCCACAGAAACAAAGCACAGATGTAATTTTTGTGTGGCGACCGACAGGCACAGGTGTGCCCGGGCTCTTTTTTGGCGAGTTGATATACTCGAACAGATGCTTCGTGTGATCCCCTAAAACAGACATCTGGCCAGATTAAGTGTCTGCATTCCCCGCGACGTGCCGTTATGTCTCCTTTTGTTACGCTGTCATTGTATGCCTCGGATTAGCGGCATTGTCGTCATGGTTTAGTTATTTCCACAACTTTATTAATAGCCCATACTCTGATAACGAGGAAACAAAGCAGCCAGTGGGACGATGACTTAATTTGCGGACCCTCTTTACATCGGTGCATCTGATGAATGACTAATGTCACTATTAACGTCCCCATCCGAGTGTTGTGTTTCAATCCAGGGGCTTGTTATTCCGCCGCGAGTGATGGGACATGGTTAACAGCATGAATTGTGTGTACACATGTCTGGGGAGTGTAAAGCCCTGGATGTGTCCCGTGATGAATAAAACATGCTACGCGAGAGGTCTGGGCTGCGGACCCCGTTTGAATGCTGATGATGGAGGGCCATTATTCCTCATTATTCCTCCTCCCTCGGCGGCTAATCACGGCTCGCCCGCTGCGCCGGCCTCCAGACAGCCGCTATTAAGACGTGCAGTGGAGGCTGAGGTGTGTTAAGGAGTGACCTGAGGCGCCCGCTGGGACCCGGAGCCTCCCAGCACTTGTTTGGTTAGATGAGTGTTTGCAACCTGATGTGTTTATTGGTGTAGCCTATATTTTGAGGTTTAACCAAGTAATGAGTGAGAAAGCCGAACATCCATCCAAAATAATGGCTGGAGACTGGAAGGCAGTTCGTTCTTAAAGTGTTCCTGCTGTGTTTTTCATCTTTAATAAAAACAGATTTTATAACTCTGTAAATCCATCTGTGTTTACAAGTCATGCGTGACAAGCAAACCAAACAGAGACATCTTTTTCCCGCTCCTCAACAACTATGTTGTTAATAACACAGCTCCCTTCCTCTAGGGGGTACTCTAAGTTTTAAAACTCCAGTTTCTACCTTCATATAGTCCCAGTGTGTCCATTCTGGAGTTCTGCACACGTCTGAGTCTCTAGTGTCTCCGTGTTGGACATGTTCTACACTGTTTGTGCAGGCATCTAGTGCATTTTAGTGCACTATGTAGGGAGCCGGGAGCCATTTGGGACGCAGCCCTGCTGCTCGACTGTGTTACTTACCTGTGTGTCTCTTTACGGAGCGTCCATCAGAGTTTAATTCAGAACAATCAGAAATAAGCACTTTTCCATAAAGAGCCGCAACAGTTTTTTGCACCACGTCCATGTTTACGGCATCTTACAAGCTAAAGAGCGCCCGGATGGAAACCAGCTGCTGGTTAAAAAAAAGTTTTTTTAACAAATTTTATTGTATTGCTTTCAAGTCAATTGCAACGTTTCCACCTCCTTGCCTTGCAGGACCCTCTGGAGCTCTTCTCTACATCAGTATGATCTTTTTATGAAGCAGCCTGAAGAGCTTCAATAAGCTTAAATTGCCTGAAACGTGACGAACTGGTCAAGTACCGGAGCCCATTCCTTCCCTCGGGGAAGTCCTTCGCTGTAAAAAGTCCCTGTTTGTCCTGAAATGCCCCGTGAGGAGGTGCAGTTTGCCCCGCTGCGTTATTTTAAGGGTCATTCAGTAAGGCAGTGGACCGAGGAGGAGGCCGTAATGAAGGGTGACATGAGAGCAAGCCTCTGCCCTTTCCTCTTGATTACTGCTCTGATGAATCAGCCCCCCCTCCCCCCCACCAACGACCTGCAGTCGATCCCACTGACCTCTCAGAGAGAGCAAACTGTCAGTCACATAGGTTCAGCAGTGTGGCTCCTCCCTTGCAGTGATATTTCATCGCCTCCTTCGTCTCATATTCAAAAGGGTTTATGACGGTTTTGTAAAAGATTTGTGATGATTTAACCCCTCGGAGGTGGAGTTTAACTTCTACCTGTTGTTGAGAGATTTTTTTAATCGTTTGCCACTAAAACTATAACAAGCTGTTCTGTTGTGGTGTGGTTTGGTCTTGTATCTGATCAGGCTGCACCACCTGACTGCATATCAGCTAAATATGAGTGTCACTCATTTGATGTTCACTTGTTCGACAGAGTGATTGTTTGTTGTACAACAGCACAGGCTGTGGTTACTATGTTATAGTAGTGCTGAGAGAATGAGGAGAAGATAAATTCTGGATAAAGACAGTTTGTAAAGGTGGGACCCAGAACAGCAGCTCTGCTGGAGCAACTGCTAGTGTCACTCTGAAACTGTCAGGAGGTTCAGGAGTGTCAAATGTAAAGATTTGTTTCACAGCATCAAAGTGCAAGAGTGTGTTTCTTGGTTGTGTGTGTTGGTGGGCATTAACGACTTCGGATTTTTTCGACTTGTCGGTCAGTAAAGTCAGTTAATGCCCTAGTGTGTTGTGTTCTTGAGTGTCCTGCATGGCGCTCCGTCTATCAGTCAGCTGTTGGGTGGCAGCCCTAGTTTAGTGTGGTTTAGTTCCTGATGGACTGTCGGATGTAAACATATAAATATAAAATATGTTGGTCAGCAGTTAGGAAAACACTCTGAAGAGTTAATGATCGGACCGGTCACCCTCTGCTCCCTCGCTTTAGCAGATCAAAGTTGCGCTGGAACGCTGAAGCTCTGCTGGTTCTACGGGGAGAGTGTGGGAAAGTAGAGGCCGTCCACAAACAAACACCTGAAGCGATGCTCATTAAAGAGGAGGCGAGGAATAGCTCAAGGCGAGCGATTTCGCCCTCTTTTATTGATCTCCTCCGGATAACGGAATGTCTCACGGTTAAATGGGATTAAGTAGAAGGAAACAACACAGTCTTTCAGCAGGCCGCCGTGCTCATCACCGGCATTCGTCTCTGTCCATTTACTGCGTAATCCACATTGAGACAGTGTGCCGCCGGAAAAGAAAGGTTGCAGTGTGTGTGAAGTTGGCCCGGGGAAGCTCCCCTCACCGACTTTAAGGAGGAATCACACACATACACACCCCCCAGTGTCGGCTCTGACAGCAGTGAGACACAAACACCAACACAAGGATTGTTTCTTTACATCCGGACTGTTAAAGATGTAAGAAAAGGAGGATTAAACACTGGGCAGAACCTCCACAATGAGAACTCTTGCGATCCTCCAAGCTCCCGCTGGGAATAGACCCTCAAGCCAAGACTTCTGTCACTGTGGAAGTCTTCCTCAATCCTCTTCTCCAGCTCTGGATCCTATGAGGAATCTGGTCAGCTGAGTTAGGCTGGAGTTCACTTGCAGAGAGGAATGAAGTTTCCATTCACTTCTGAGTCCATATGTGGAAACTAAAACCTCTTCTACATTTTTGCTTAATCAGCCTATGGAGGTTCACCCTCGCCCATTCACACTGAAACTCTTAAGGAGTTGTCCCTTATTGCCTTTTTTAAAAAATATATGTTTATTTATTTTAACAGCTGAACAGCAGAGCACGGGAACACACGGGGAGGAAAAGAAGAAAAACACAAATGAAATAGTGGTACATAAATTAGATAAATAAATAATAAGTAAATAACACATGTCCAGCAATTACATGTCTCACCAGTTCTATTCCTATGCAAAACCCCTTGTAAATATTGATACCACATCCAGTCTGATGTACAGTAGTCCCTCGCTTTTCACGGGGGTTACGTTCCAAGAGAACCCTCGTATAGTGAAAAAACGCACTGTTGTGTTTTGGTTTTAAAAAAAGCCTATTTTTATAGTGTCAACCCTAAATCTGCCCCCAAATATGCTACCAAAACACTTTAATTTCATTTTAAACTCAGTTTAATGCATTACACTTAAAGAAAATGTGAATGTAAATAAATAATCAGAATCAGAAAACAGTATGGCTTCAAAAAATTCATAGATAGAATCTTATTGCCTTTTGAATAACAATGCAAGTCAGTCAGTCAGAACAGAGCTTGTTTGCATACATCTGGTTATTTACACCAGTCTTAGTAACCAGTGTTTAGTGTTTAACTGTAAGGGATGTAAAGAGGTTTGAATGTCACTGTTTAAACAAAATTAACTCTTTCTTTGTACATAAAACCTCACAAATGGATCATAGAATACCCAGGGAATATATTGTGCTACCTGAAGACCTGCTCAGAAGTGCAGAGAAGATTCCGTTTCGGTCTGCTCGTACTGAGTGAGTCCCTCGGAAAGTGCCGCACTGAAAAGCTGTGTTTCATCCCTCATTATTATTCCATTCAGAGAGCGAGCACTCTGGCCCTTTGTCGTTAACAAGGGCTCGGCGGAATATTAGCCAGCTGCCAGAGTACAGCTTTACATGGAGCGAGGGTCCTCCGACAGCGGCCCGAGCCACCGATTCTTATGTGGCCCTGGGGGAAAGTGAAAGCTACGCTCCTTCCCTCGTTTAATTCATTTTCTGTCACCGCTGGATGGATTTAACAGGGACCGTGTGTCCTAGTTTTACATTGTGATGAAACGTTCTACAACCATTCCCAGGCCAGGACATCTGTAGGATCGGCCCATAAAGCAGGATGTTCCAGCAGTTTGTCAGTGAAACGATCCCGTCTGCTGACCTGGAGCTCCAGAGCGGCACATGTGTCATCGCTGGTGTCGTGAAGGCCAGCTCTCTGAATGGGCGCCTGTTCAGCAAAGGGTCTTCCCAGAGGCTGAAGGCCACAGCTCCCAGACATTGTGGTCTGTGTCAAAGGTGAGAGGGCTGAATGGAGGTCCTGCTGGAGTTCTACCTCATGGGGGGTTGGTGGGTACGAGGCCGGGACTGTGGGGAGCGAGGGGAGATTCCAGCAGGGATCCGCTCAAGCAGAACAGGGTCACAAGCTCTGCAGAGAAGGTGCTGAAGCAGCAGAACGAGAAAGGAAACTTTTTTCTCTGGCTTAAAGACTGAGATTGCATCACACTCCTAAATATCCCTGGCTCATTTGAACAGTTTCTTTACTCTCTGCAGAAACTTTTACATGTGGAGTTTCATTAGTATCTCAGACAGGGTTCCTTACAAGGCTTTAAAGATTGAGATAAATGTTTAAGGAATAATTACTAAGCTTGTGTTGGTTGATTAGTGGAGGATCTATGATCATGGAGGACTGGCCTAGGTGAAACAGAATTCTTTTTTTTTTTTTGGGCGGACATGAGATTTTGTTAATGGGGGAGGCGGCATCTAAAGGGGTTTTTTTTTTTACTCTTAAGGAGTTCTCCCTTATTGCCTTTTTTTTTTAACGTTTATTTATTTTCAGCCCATGGAGGACTATTCAGGTAATATAAGGGGAGTGTCATGGCGGGGGGGGGCTAAACCCCCACGACCATGAACTGCCTCTTGGGAGTGACCAGGCAGGAGAACGAGAATCCATTCTTGTAGTTT
>JBBPDC010176886.1:0-16358 GCA_037974485.1 Hemigrammopetersius urotaenia | reverse complement strand
TATATAATGCTAATAATGATACAATAGTCTGGATAAACAGTATTTTAGGAACTATTTTGCCTAAACAATGTCCTGTATGATCTATCTGCCATAAACAGATTCAAGTATCTGGTTCCTATCGCTACATTTCTGACATTATTTGAAACTTGATGATTTGATTAAGCAGAAATTTTGAAATATTTCTGACCTTGTTTGACTCTTGATGATTTAATTATGCTGAAATTTTGGAATATTTCTGACATTGTTTGGCTCTGGCAGGACTGCACATGATCCAGCCAGAGAAACGTGGTCATACGTCACACGCAACATTGTTTCATTTGCTCCATTTGGGAAAAGTCCTCAGTAAACTGGGTCAAAGGTGGACCTGAAGCGGACCTGAAAACAGCGGGTACTGGAGGCCACAATCCAGCACAGTTTGCTGGACTACTGAAAATTACACTTTCAGCCTAACCTCTATATGACTGTCTCCGTCTCTCTATCGATGGTCAGTATTGTATATAGTGTGTGAAAAATAGTATAGCAGAAATGCATTCCGTAATGTAGTATGTAAAGTGTGTGATTTAGGACCTTTTTTCACAGTAACTGCATCATTCCACTATCCGCATTACGCTGCAAAGACTGATTAGCTGCTAATTTTGTACTTCACATACAGAACAGAAACCTGTACACAGACCCTGAATAACCTTTTTAGAACAGAGCACCACTAGCCTGCCAATGCTAAGTAGCTAACATACTGTTAAATAACTGGTCATCAGAACAGATTACAAAAGAGGAACAATATGGGCTGTGAAACGCTCCACAAACTGGCAGGAACAAACCCACATTAAGGTTAATCTGTTTGAAAAACTATAATGATAAAATGCTGACCTGAACTTGATGTTCTACTACAGAAGGAACCACTTACATTAAAGTGCATTTGATTCAAACTTTAAGGCTCCTTGGGTTGATTTTATTCTTTATTATGTAGGGCTGTCCCAGAGGAAAGGATATAATATCTCCACTTTGTCCAGCCTGTTTCTTCTAGACATAACTGAGCTCAGTTTAACATCAATGTGAGATTTTGTCCATTTTTAAATTCAGCTCCTGATAAAGAACTTCCTTTAATCTGAGCCTAATCCCAATTTATTTCTTAAATTACTCTTCTTTTAAGTGTAAAGTGCCCATTTTTGTCATACGTGGACACACCACAGTGTGAACAGCAGGAAATTCTTTTTCTCCATTTAACCCATTCACCAAGTGAAGCAGCGGGCAGCCAGGAACGCAGCGCCCGGGCAGCAGTGTGTGGGAATGGTACGTTGCTCAAGTTGACCTCTGTGGTGCCACCAGCAGTCTTGGGATTCGAACCTTTGATCAGCCAAATCCCTAACCACTAAGCCACCAACTGCTCTCATCTTTATTTGTCTAAAATAATCAGATCTTGAACTAAACCAGAAAATCCTAAAGAAACATTGGTCATCTTATAAATAACATCTGAAAATGTCTGAGTGCACGTCAAATTCAAACCCTTTGGGAGAAATAAGGAGCAAAAGAAAAGAGAACCTATGACAGAAGTTCTGCTGCTGTTCTATAGCTTCTCAGTTTTCTTCTCTTGAACAATCTTATGGACCTCATGGACTTTGACAATTAGTAGTTGCCAAATGAACTTGATATAGAAGTTCAGATGTTGTACAGACATATTTCTGTCTTAAGTTCTTTTATCTTTTGCTCCTTATTTCTCCCAAAGGGTTTGAATTTGACCTGCACTTAGACAAATTTCTGATGTTATTTATCAGACGACCAAAGTTTCTTTAGGATCTTCTGGTTTATCTGAAGATCTGATTATTTTAGGCAAATAAAGATCAGAGCAGTTGGTGGCCTAGTGGTTATGGAGTTGCTTGATCAGAAGGTTGTGGGTTCCAATCCACAGACTGCTAGTGGCATATACAACAACTAATAATAATAATAATAATAATAATATATAAAATAAACAGATGTGGGACATTTTATCATTTTTGTTATCAATCAGAAATCAGAGTCAGAAAACTTCAATGTTATGACTGCACAGACAGAGTGGTAGTAGCCTAGTGGGTAAAACACTTTTAAACTGCCAGTTTAAACCTCCCACTTTCTACCATAGTGTCTTTGAGCAAGACACTGAACCCTCAATTGCTCCAGGAGGAATGTCCCTGTAACTAATGACTGTGAGCTGCTCTGGATAAGGGGGTCTGCTAAATGCTGTAAACAAAGTCAAGAACAATATAAAACAATAGAACAATATAAAATCTAAATTAAACCTCTGCAGCAATAAACTCAATTTGAAATACAAGTTCCTGAAGGACTTTCAGAGCCTCTCATTTCCAGTCCAGTCCCTGAACCTGAGCAGTTTCAGAGGAATGTCTCTGTCGGTTAAGACACACAGTGACCTACGTATGAATCATTCAAGCAGAACAAAGAGCCTCTAACTGAAGTCCTGAACCAGTGAAGAACCAGGAGCAGACGATTCCAGATGATCAGGCGGTGATCAGTATACTGGTGGTGCTGAATGCTGAGTGTGTGGAGCTGCTTTATCTAGGCTCCTTGTATTTTAACACACTTTGCAGCCCGTCAGTAAAACATTTGTTCCAGTTTCTTTAATTTAATCTGCTCAATATGCCAGAGATAAGACTCTTGTACACAGTCTTTAATGCACTTGGCAAATCTACCAGCACAATGCACAGAAATGAAGTTTTAACAAAAAGTTTTTTCTAAATTAATTGGTAAAACTAATGCAATACATAGTTATTTCTTGATTTAAATTTTGATTTCTTGTCCCCTAACATGAGATCTCCTAAGTAAAATGGACCAAAAGTACCCTCCTTGAAAATGCAACAAAAGTCTTAACCCAATCATCTGGATTGTCCGGCTACTTTACTGTGTAAATACAGATCAAACAATCAAATTACTTTGAACTTGAACAACAAAATATCAAGTTCTTTTTGCGTCAAATCCCTTTGTGGAGCAATGATTGATGAAAACACATAATGATACTCAAATAGGTGAAGAATTTCATTTTAAAGTCCTGTATATCCATTTGTAACTGTTTTGGATGTGAAATATTTGAAAATAATATCGGCTGAGGTATACAGCACTTCAAAAGTGCGTAATAATCTTTTGGTGGCATTAACCATATTACAGGTTATTGGCAAGGCCACTTCCAGCAATGAAAGAAACAGAAAATCAGTGAAAGTGCTGTTTCACGAATTAAAAAAAAAACTAAACTTGTTATGTTATGACCAATTAATTATTAAAAGGACCATGTTCTATTGATCGCTGGAATAAAGTCCCTGCTTAGGGCTTGGGATGCTTTAATGTCATAATTAACAAACAAATGTCAGAAATATAACCACATGTGCCAGTCATAGGGATCCAAGGCAAACACAGTTCAAAAATCAGTTTGAATTAAAAACCTAGTATTCTGCTGACAATTTTATCACATTGAGACTCAAATAAACATTCTTCACTCATTCATCAGACATGGGAACCTTCTGCTTGGCCCCTGGTATCTCAAAGGCAAAATTTCAGCACAAGTGTCCAAGCAGTGGCTGGGGGGAAACAGTTAATTGCATTTTATTACACCCCCTTTGGGCTGATTGGTACTGATTTTCATGCAAAACTTGAAGTATAAGCAGCTTTATATGAACTGGGGAAAGCAATCACAAGCTGTAAGCTTGTAAACTAAGCTCCACGCTGCAAGCACTTATCAGCATTTGGCAACCATATTGTTACCTTCCTTACTTTCCCTTAACTTCTGACTTTTCTTTGACTGATGTTGTTCAGGTGTACTTAGCCGGCAGTAACTTGGTTTAATTAAGTTCAACTTTACAGATTTAAGAAACAGAATCTATTTGAGCACTGATGACGTAAATGTAAATAGTAGGTGAATGATGTGTGTATTATAGTTTTCTTAATAACGTAGCACTAAAATGCATGAAATGTTACATATTGCCACAAAGAAAGCAAAAACAAATGTGGAGGATATCTGCAGTTTCTGCAAATTTGTGGGGGTTTTTCCGCAAACAATTATGAGTTTGGTTCTAAGAAAAAATCCACAAGCGAATGAGGCCACAATCTTTAAACTGCAATTTTGCGGAGGAACACGGTATTACGCTGATAGGAATGGGTGTGGCTAAACCACTGTAGACTGAATGGATATATAAAACAAACAGTTTTGACAAACGTCTATAATATGGACTGTTTAACCTCTAGCAAAATTACTGACATGTAGGACAGTGGTCAATGAACGCCATAGAAATCCACAACAAGTTCTTTGTTCACTTGTTCAATTTAGGGGACAAGGATTAAGCTCAGTCCCAGTCTAAACAGAATATCAGTGTGTGCCAGCATTTAAACTATAATTTAGTCCAAGTTTAGACCTTAGTCTGCAAGTAACCAACTGCTTTATTAATGTCACTAAACCAGCAGTTTCTCGACAGTTTTTGCTATTTTTGGTTGGTTCTGAATAAACCAAGCTTTCCTTTTTTAGGTTTTGGTTGAAAACACAACCGGCCCTCAGTTCAGACAGTTAGCCATTCTTGACATTTAGCCTGCAATATCAAGCATAGCAGCCGCCGGAGGCCAAATCCCAGTGCTTGTTTAATTTTACAGGTACTATAGCTTCTTTATGCCCTTCACCTGAACCCTCCCCTCCCTGCTTGGCAGCCATTCCTTTTCAAGAACACAACTGAGTTATTGTATTACCCTTATCTTCGCTAATACCCGTAACACCTTCATCAGCCTCCTTTCCCTTCTCTTTCTTTCTCCTCCACGTCCCCCTTCGTTCTGTCTGCAACGGTACTGTTATTACTGCTGCCATTAATGGGTTTTCTGTGTTTTGTGCTCTTCTCTGATGTCGTCTGGTACAACTGCTGGGCCGTTAAACATTCTTTTTTCTCTCAGTGATCTCTGTTTTTACTCAAATAAAGTATTTATAAGTTGCTCTTTTTTACTTGTGCCATGAATAAAAGTGTGAACTTTCATCCATTTGGCTTGCCAAACCACCACTTTTGCACTTGGTGAGGGGATCACATCATTAAGAACCTGTCACATGGCTTATAGTTTCTTGTCATTTTTTCCAGTTACTGGTCTGGAAGGTGGCTTTGGGGAGCTCAGTTCATGTCAAGCTGCACGTATGCTGGCTGCTCTACTCAGTGTGTGTGTGTGTGTGTGTGTGTGTGTGTGTGTGTGTGTGTGTGTGTGTGTGTGTGTGTGTGTGTGTGTGTGTGAGAGAGAGAGAGAGAGAGAGAGACAGAGGATGAGGCACGTTCAGTTGAGTCAGCTCTGACTGAGGAGCCTCCTTGTGACTTGTGACTGGGGTGTTGCTGACATCATGTCGCAGACAAATGTGTCTCCTCATGTAACCCCTTTACCTCTAATCTAAACTCTCTCTCTCCTTCTCTCTCTCTCTCTTTCTCTCTGTGACTTTCTGTCTATCTCTTTCTCTCTCTTTCTCTGTGCTTTAAATAGTAGAAATTCAAAGCCTTTATTAATGCCAATTTTATTTCCACATGAAACATGCCTCAGTGAGCCATGGCTCTCCTTTAAGGGGAATTTCTGCATAAATCAGTGGTGATGGTTGAACCAGACGTCTGAGGAGCTTAATGCCACTGAAAGCTCCATCACAGAAAGTTATAAACACACCGCCTGATGGCTGAGACCTTGTTTTATCATAGCTTTGAGAAGCGTTATGCCTAAAACTGTTTTTTTTAAAGACATTTACAGGGTGATGTAATGCCACTATTTTACCATCATCATTAAATATTAAACCATTAAATATTAAAAAGAAGACACATGAGGGTCACTGGTGGTTTTGAATAGTAATTAAATGGTTGTATTTGTGTTGCAGACATTGTGACCTTGGTTTAGGACTGTTACTGTGAAGAAATCGCTTAGTTTCTCTACAATGAAGCATTTCAAATCAAACCACTATGGGGCCATTTTTCCCCAAAACATCTTAACTGGTGGAGAGAGTGTTCAGTATGATGCTTGCTGTACCGTTTAAGAATGATTGTTTGTGCTAAGATGCTTTTGAGAAACCCAGTGTTAAATATTTTATGAAGAAATTTTATGAAGAAATTGGTGAAATTCCCCTTCCGAATCCCAAACTCTTTTTTACCACTCTTTGAGTGGCTCAGGAGACTTAATGTTCACTCTTCTGGCATTCTTCAGGAGGAACAGCATGAGACCACAAAGGGAAGGAAAGGTAAAGAGGTTTTAAAAAGCCTTAAAAGAAGGCATGTTAGGCTCATGGTAAATCAGATACTCTTTTGATTTCCCATCTGATGTCAGAGTTATCTAGGAGAACCTATAGAGATAGTAATATATAAAGGAGAACTTTTCTTTTTTTATTTGTATTTTTTTTGACTGGGCTTTGTGAGGTCTTTGCCTCATTTTTCATTTCAAAGAAGGATCTTACCTGATTTTTCATTTGCTCATTTATGAGTCTAAATATCTGCTTCTAAAAACAAGGAATGAATACCCACTTCTTTATACAACACTGTACCAAAGTCTTAGGCACCTCTGTGAATCGTCTGAAGCCAGTCGACATACGATGTTTTGAGTTTACGATGCTCACTCCCATAAAAAACGTATAAATGAGACAAGAGTGTTTCGGTTTACACCGTTTGCGTCGTACTTAGGAAGTACACGGGTGAACTAGTTTGGTTGTCTGCGTCTCCCTGTACAGTACAGTGTTCGAGTACACTATATTTACGCCCTTTTCTTTTTTCTGTGGCTCAGTTGTGTTCTTATGTTGTGGATTATGATTCTACAACTGCGTTCGGATCGGTAAGTGGCTTAGACTTGGGCGTGTTTCGGCTTACACCAAAATTCGGGTTACGTCACTGTCATAGGAACGGATCTGTGTCGTAATCTGTGCCGTTTGCCGTTTTATTGCCCACAGAAGTTAACATTAGAATAAATGCAAGCAAGAAAGCAGTAAGTATCAAGATTTTCTTAAAAGTAGCTGATAGTTTATGAGGCATTTAGAAGAACACAGGCTCGGTTCCAGATTCCTCCTCAGTGCCTCCAGTCATTGTTGGGCTTATAAAAAGAGCCAACCCAGGTATTTGATGGCAGCTACGAGTGTTATTTGTATTTATTGTAGAATTAGTGCTTTAACACCACAGTGCAGTAGTAAACAGCTCTAAGTGTGACAGCTCTAAGAGCCAAGACTTTTGCACAGCACTGTTTTTCATGCCGTTCTTGCTTGTGCGTGCCTTTAGTTACATTTATAGTCTGATACAGCCACAGAATCACACAGGGTAGAGTACAACAGGTCCCGAAGCCCAAAATAGACCCGAAGTCTCTTTGTGTTGCCGTTATCAGTTACGGGGTTTTGAAAGGCTGAACCAAGACGAGAAGTGATGACACCAGCTGTAATTGAACGGTCATGAATCCAGGCATGTCCTGTTCAATTCTCCACCTCAATCCCAGCTGCTCACTTTCTCCCTCTCGGGAATGTGCATGCCGTAACACTTTGATCCCAAGTGAGCTATGCCCTCTGCTAAGGCCAAGAGTCAGCGGACGTATGTGTGGAGACATGAAAGGGACTGAAACTGTCAAGAATAAAGCTGGTGAATAAAGCTTTATGTGAGACTGATTGTGTGCAAAGAACTTCGTATAGCCCATATTTGTATAGCCCATAGACCTATTATAACTAAAGTGAGCTTTGCATTATATGTCCCCTTTGATTCCATCAGGCTATTTTCTACCCTCTCCATTAAGATTGGAGTCTTTATAAAGGTGGATATAAAAAAAAGTCTCAAGGAATAGTCATTTTCAGACTTACATTAAAAAAAGACAAAAGCCTGGCCTCATTAAAAGTGTTTCTTTTTTTACATCACAACCATCAGCATTTACACAGTAATGCAGGACTTTCTGTTTCTCTTGGGTATCAATATGAGGTGACACAGAGGTCAAATTCCCTTAGTAATTCACCTGGAGAAGATCATAGAAGAAACGAATGAAATGATACAAAAGTTTGCTGATGTACAAAAAATAGCCACAACCCAAACAGTATAAATGGTAAACCAGGTATATTTATATATTTTGAAAGGCTTATTAGCAAGATGTTAAACTACACTGGATGTGATGCTAGAGACTGTGCCTAAAATTAATAAAACTAACCAAAATTGAAAATAAAAAGAAACAAAGTACAAAGAGCTACTGTAACACCCTACACAGAAACAACAGTGCAGAAAAGACACTTGTCTGCTACTTTTCCCAAACCTTTCAGGACTTAACAAGCTAACAGAGCGAACTGAAGAGTGCAGGGTTGGCATGGAGGGTGTAGTTTAAGGTTGCATGAGAAAGGAGAGAGCACTGAACATCTCTTAAATGTTGCTCAATGGTTAATTTTGTATGTGTTGCTTGTCACAGACCATCAAGACATTCTGACGTGGGGACATAACTGTTAAAAGGTTAAAACAAGTTTAGTGGCGGTTCTGTGAGCTTTTGCTCTGAAATCATTTGCAGATGAGATGAATCAGGTGTGTTTAATAAGAAGAAAAGCTAAACTGTGTAAAGCTGTGCCCTGACACCCTGATCTAGAAACTTGTAGCCACACTCATGAAGTAAATATCCTCTATTTCAGCTCTTTTAGCAGATATACACTCATTTTTGCTAGCAAAACTGTATAATATTATTTTCATTAATTTCCTGTAGGCTCATAACAGAATACTCCAAATGCCTACTGTGTTGTGCCTCCTTTGTGGACCATAGCACTTACTTAACAACTTTTAAAGACCTAAAGCCAAAGCAAACCTAAGAGGCTTACACTTTGCATTACTATATTTCTTGCATCTGGATACACATGACGTCAGGATAACACCAGGGTTGTATGTTCTTTGTCTTTCTGAAGCCACTGACAACTGAAGGGAATAACTTTATTTCATTACAGTGGCACCTGTTAAGGGGTGGACTGTTTTAGGCACTAAATTAACAGTCAGTTGATGTGTTGGGTGCAGGAAAAGTGGGTGAGCATAAAGATCTAAGTGTTTCTGACAAGGGTCAAACTGTGATGGATAGACTGGATCAGAGTGTCATCAAAACAGCCAGTCTTGTGAGGTGTTTCTGGTAAGCAGTGATCAGTACATACCAAAAGTGGTCCAGTGAAGAACAACTGCTAAAGTGCACAGCTTGTTGCATACGGAGCTGTGTAGCTGCAGACAGGACAGAGTGTCCAGGCTTCTTAATTTCTTCAAAGGAAGAAAGTGGCCTGATCTGATAATCTCATGTTCTTTTACATCACGTGGTTGGATCAGGTGTGTATGCATCACTTGCCTGGAGAACAGATGACACCAGGATGCATCATGTGAAGAGGCAGTGTGATGCTCTGGGCAATGATCTGCTGGGAAACTTTGGCTTCTACATTTGTGATTGTGTTTGTGTGATTGTGTTATTTTGAAATGAATCACTTTTCTAAACATTTTTTCAGAACAAGTATACACCTTATGCTCTCTTCCAATAGGATAATCCATTCTGACACACTGCAAACATTGTTCAAAATGGTTTAAGGAAAACACCAATGAGTTTGAGTCATTGACACGACCTCCGCATTCCCCAGATCTCAGTCTATTTGAGCATCAGTGGGGTGTGCTAGTCCAGTTTCAGGAGCCCCCAACATACAGGACAAGCACTGCTGTTATTGTCTTGGTGCAGATATCATAGCACACCTTCAGAGCTCTTGTGGAGTCCATGCCTCGAGCTGTTTTGATAGCATGGCGGGACATAGACAATATTAGCCATGTGGTTTTAATGATATTTCTGATAAGTGTAGAAAATGCATTCCCTTTACACGTGTGTTGAATGTGGTCATGATCCATTTCTGAACAGCTCCAAATGTAGTTTGAGTGATCTGATCACACTTTAATTCCAGTGCGACTGTAATTATCTGATCACTGAAATGCATAATGATGCAAACAGCCTCTGTTTTATCCACAACCTAAACGTACCGACCCTACAATTACCTACATCTCCCAAAAAAATACAAACTACCAGGCAGGACTGGAATTTTCACTCAGTTTCCACTTTGTATTGTTTGTCATGCTATGATTTTATTGTTTAATAAGAAATAACTGATTCCCAGTAAGAGTGGATTTCTTTCTCATAGTCTAGAACAGGGATGGCAAATTCCACTCCCAGAGGGCCGTGCTGCACATTTTGGGGATTTTCCTACTCAAACACACCTGATTCATCTCAGCAGGTAATTGCTGGGTTTAGTAAGTGAGTTAGAGCAGGAGATTCACCAAGGTGTGCTGGACTACAGGCCTCTAGCACCACAATTCACCACTAACGTTTGAGATGGATGGATAAAAGAAAGAAATACTTTCATGGAAAAAAAATTGAATGCGATTCACCTCCCATTTTTCTTTGTCAGATGTGGGATGCTAATGAAAATGCTCGTGTTTACATTAAGTGTTTCAGATTTTGCTTTTGTGTTTTCACCAGTGGTTTCATATACTTACCTACGTCACGTTCCCGCGCTGTGGGTCTATTGATCCGCATTTGCTATCTGAAGTTCGTCTCTCCCTGTGAAGGAATGTGTTGCCTACGTGACTTTGCTGTCGTTTGCATCACGAGGTGCAAACAAAACTAATGCAGGCTTACAAAAGCCACAGCATCAGGCTCTGTGTTTGCCCTTGAAACAGAACACTCGTTTCCATGCTATCAGGGATTCACCAGTCCACACAACACTGAAGGCCAGGGGAAATGATAGAGGGTCGTTTGTTGGAGCATAGATTGAGATTTGTGAAGAAATCTCTCTCTCCGACGGCCATTTACAGATACAATCACTATTAAGTCGTTTTGGTGGGTGCAGATTAAGCCAAACCTCAGACCAAAGTGTCGTTGATGAGTCCGCGCAGAAAAGACAAAGATGATTCACCAGAGAAGCACAGTTTCAGTCTCGGTTTCAGATTCATTTGGGTCTTGGCTTGCTATGGATGCACGTAAACTAACACAGGATCGATACAGAGAATATTAGCATGGGCCACGTAAAAGGATGACTGTGAAATTTCACACAGTCAAAACATTCCAGCAGAAAGGTCAGTATAATTTATTGGATCTAGATTTAGCACTGCTTTAGCACTCTGTAAAGATGTAGTATCTCTCACAAGCTCTGCCACATTAGAGTCAACCGGAGGTTAACTATTAACAGTAATGGCTAATGTTACATCACAGCATTACAGCATTGGGTACTGACTTAATTATGTAGCTCTTTTTGGCAGCTGCCTTCAATTTAGGTCTCTGGGTTATTAAAATATTAGCAACGCCCAAAAAATGAAACCACTCTTGTTGGTGTTACTTAACTAAGGTATGTAACTTAACGAAACTCAAGCAGTCACTGTTTTGCTTGATGCTTGTTGGGTCAGCGCATCCGTGTTGGGAAAGAATCTGTCCTTTTGGTTTGTAAAATCACCTTTTGGATTCTGTAGTTTGTCATATTCGTCCCCTCTGGTCTACCTTCCCCTGTGTGTAGATTTTCCTATAATCTTTAGGCGACCACCTGTCGTTGTTGGTCGTAAGAAATTAAATGATGTGCCATAAAGCTAAATTAAGGACATCTGACCTAAAACATCTGACTTGTGTAGCTTCTTCTGCTTCATTATTTAAACATGACTGTATGAATCTGAGAACATAATACAAAGTAAAATATTTCTCATAGTCCAGAACAGGGATTGGCGCCTCCAGCTGGGAAGAGTCTGGAGTCCAGCACAGTTTGGAGATTCTCCTACTCAAACACACCCGATTCAGCCCAGCAGGAAAATCACCAGCAGTGAACAGGCAGATGGAAATATACTCCGCATTTGTAGGTGTGTTTTGATTTAAAATTCACTGACAGAAGATTAGGTTTCAGACAGGACCTTTCTATTTTTCCTCTTTTAACGTTTTGACGCGTGTAAGTGGATTTGACGGCAGCGCACCTCATACCTTCCAAACGTTATGAACGCCTGAGGCGCGTTGGGTGGGTCATGGATCATGGGTTTATGGCATATTTGTGGTATAGATGTATGAGTCAATGCAGATCAGCAGGTCTAGAGATAAAGAATGAACAGTCTACATGAAGAACCTTATGCTAACTCTGAGTACAGCATTATCTTTCCGGCTAATGCTCTGCCTTACATGTGTATACAGCAGTGTGACAAATTAAACAAACCAAACAGAATTCGTGAGAAATGAGTGAAGCTTCCAGACAAGTGTACAGCATGATGCAATTAAACCCATGTATGACGCAATCCTACCATGCTCCATGACATAAAATGCTGAGCTGGCCCAGTCGAGCTCCATTTTAGATCGAGATGGCAGAAGAACAAATTGATATAGAAAGAGGTTAGTTATTGGTGCGCTAGAGCTTACATCACAAAGACTCAACTGTATGGTTAATCATGGAACATTTATTTATTTATTTTTTCATTTTTTAAACTATTGTAATTATACCCACCTCTGTTATTGACCACAGCCACATAGACTATGTTGACCACATACAACAGAGTGTATTAGGGAGTTTTTAGGCTCCCGCATCATCAAAACACCAACTGAGGGCATATGTTTTGGAAGAATGCTGTTCCATCTCAGCTTTACGATGGTCTGCCATCCTTTCCAGGGTGTTTCTACCTTTCACCCTCTGGGATAACTTCCAGCATCCCCAGCAACCCTGGCAGCTCAGAGTGACCCAGCACTCCACTGGGACGTTTCATATTGTTTTTTCCTTTAATTCATCACCTGTGTGTGTTGGTCCATAGAAAAGTCATTTCTTTGGCAACACAGAGGACTATATGTTTTACAATATTTCTCCGTAGAGGACTTTCTGTTGCTTTTAACCAACGCTGCTTGCACTTGATCACCAACCAAGAACTGAATAGTCCTTGTGTGTCTTTTCTACTCCTGCACTGGGTGTGTCAAAAGTCTCATTAAATCTTGTGGTTACTTTCATTTTGCCAAAGCCCACTGAATAGCCCAGATCTATCTTGTGGAAGCCGAACAAAAAGGTGCAGGATCTCCTTCTGCTCCTACCTGTCTGTTATGGGAGTGTATCTCTGTAACAACTGCTAAGAATAACACTTCTACACCCACCTGCTGCACATATTTAGGGGTAATAAAGGCTCTGGCACAGACAGTGAGGACACTTTGACTGTTTAAACAGCTAAATGCATGCAGGTAGCCCATGGTCTTTTAGAAATGACAGGGGTCATGAGACTCCCATTGTGTTTTTTTCTTGTAAATGCCATATAATGAAAGGCTGGCGTGTGAGGATAATACGGTGTCCCATTTCAGGAACTTGGTGTGGAGATTTAAACGACAGCACAATGGTGAGGCTTTCTTAACTGATGCAACCACGGCTTGACATTGCCACTGAATGGCCTGAGGGAAGTCAGCTGATTGGAGAGACAGTGTCAAATGACTCAAGGTCTCCGTTGACACTTGTGCTGTCAGGCACATGGTGTTTGAGCAGTTCTGTGCTCACGCCGGCCTCCACTCTAGGTTTTTGTAGTCTGATTCCTATAGTATATCAGGCTATTTTAATTCGGTTAATGATGTATGTTAAAAATTAAGGCAGAATCTAGTTTTTCAATGTAAATTAGGGTTCCAGAAAAAACTTCCTTAAGGACATCTGGGCCACGGCACAAGAAATCCACACGGCTAAACTAACACCCACAGTGCGAACTGGAGACCTGCCTAGCTACACAGTGCTCCCAGACCAGAGCAGATGTTAATTTAACCCTGGTGAGTTCGCCGTGTGGGAATACATGACTCGTGAGCCTGCATGTCTTTTTAAGATGAGTATCCAGTGGTCTTTCCTTCATTATATTTCCAAACCAAAAAGGTCCACAAATGTGGATTTATGTGATACCATTTAAAAAATAAATCTAAACAAGGAACTAAAGGAGAGTAAGTGACAAATTATTGGACTGGGGGGTGGGGTGTAGGGGTGTTCACCTAAACATTTTGTCAATGATGGAGGTGAAACTAAACTAAAGTTTGTGTAAATGAGGGGCACTAGCCTTGCCAAAAAGGGCACTATGGCCAAAGAGCCAACTGAAGCACTGCGACCTCCCCAACCCCCCACCATAGCCCCCACCCCCACCCCGCCTGAGTCCGCTAGCCTGCACTCAATGTTAGAAGTTGGTAAGTTATCTTATATTGGAGCTTTTCACATTAAACCACTTGGACTGACTTTGTTTATGCAGCAATTTTGAAAAATGAGTGGAATTCCCCTCTCAGACTATAAAACACAAATGTGTCCAAACGTTTAAATGATAATAGTAATAATAATAATAATAATAATAATAATAATAATAATAATAATAATAATTGTATATGTTTGTGTGTATATATATACATATGTAGAGTGGGACCTTTAGCATTGCTGTAAATGTAATCTAATGGAAGACTGCATCTGTATCCAGTGAAAGAGAGGGAACAGTAAGTCACCTCATCATCACAGTCAGGCAGGCTACAGACCACCCCCTCCCTCTGCCCTGCTTTTTCTGGAGCGGCAGTGGAAAGTCGCGTGACTCTGCTGGTAGTCACTTATTAATACTTTCTACAAACACCCATATGAGTTTGAATGGCCTGCTCTCCTGCACACTGGGCCGCACTGCTAACGTTTTGTCCGGTTTAATGACTAACCAGTATTTGACGTCCAGACATCCGCTTTTCAGGCATTTCTGTTACTCTGATTTTATTTACTGTGTGAATACAGGGTAGGTAATAGAGCCTACTGTCATTTCAAGGGCTCATCCTAGTCGTTTAAATACTCTAGTATTGGTTCATTATGTCAGTATTATGTACCTTGTTTATTATTGGAGGCTTCGTCTTTCGTTGACCCTTAGGACCCACTACAACTGTAATGGATTCCTGATAACTTTCAGGGTTGGGGGCTTGTTTATTGTACATACCAACAAAACAAGGAAGACACAGTCATTGTTAATGTTGCACTTGCTAAAAAAAACAAGATATAAAGGAATGGTGTCATACCCAGGTAACATTAGCCAAAGATAATCCCCTCTATGATTTCTCAAGTCACTTTTCTTCGGAATTAAATTGGCAAATTTTAGACTAAAAACAGACATTTCAAGCTTGTCAGAGACATGTCATGTTTTATCTGAAGCTTGTAACAGACATATTAACGTATGTAGAATTTATAGAATTAATTTTTCAGTAAAACCAGTAAACAGAAATCTGTCGGTTAGGTTGCTATTCGTACTCTCAGTGACATTTCTAGGAAGGTCTCGAAGGCCTAGAGTGATGGTTTTTCCACCTACTGAAAATCTAACCATGATTGGTTGATTCCAGTATCACCACTGGAACATACATACAGTCCAATGGTGAATCTAACACATAAGGCCATTAACCCAGGGTTTGAAGGTCGAACCAATGGGAGTTATACTCTAACCAATGGGAGTTGAATCACGTTAATTAGCTATACTCATTCTGTAACAAAATTCTGACTGGGTGCGTTTTCCGTTGGGCATTTTAAGAATTTAACTATTATTTCCAGCCAAATAAGATTGATACTGCAGTGCTTTCCAAGATTAAACATGATACAAACATACATTGAATGCTTTGTGGGTTTTGTGTCATGAATCCTGAATGAGATTTAAATTAATGTACTGGAATGTTTTCACTCATTATGAAATTCAGCTCGGATCACTAAATTAGCAAAAGGCTCAGTAAAATACACTGCTATACAAAGATTTACATACTTTCTTTATAACTAATTTATGTCTCATTGCCGTTATGTGTGTAAGCAAAAAAAATCCTGCGTCTCCTTATCAGACATTACTGCTGTGCCTCTGTCCCTCAGTCTCTTTGGGATGTGTTTTGCAAAACAGGATATTTAATCTGTTTGTTGTGACTTAAAAAGTAAACATTTTGTATAAAAATGAACTGTCATTAATGAACAAATATACTTAAAATTCTGGTTAATTAAAAATACAAACTACTACAATTACAAATTAGTAAGTATTACTAAATAAATGATGGTTGTTGACAAGAATGAGGATTGTAACAAGAAATACTGAGCCTGTAAAAGGGCCCCCTGCACTCTACAGACTCATGAAGTTGTTAGAACACCTCAGGACTTTGCAAGCCTTCTTTGCTGAAAGCTCACGTGGTGTGTTGTGGAAAGCCAAGTCTGATTTTCCATGACAGGCTTCGTCCCTCAACTGCATTTCAAATACAGCCGGCCGTCGTGAAACTATTACTTATAAAGCTTTAGATTAAGATTAAGATTTAGATTGTTTACTATATTGTATTGTTCATTTATACACACATATATATATATATATACATATGTATATTCATACATATATTTATATTTATAAATAGTATAAACATAT
>JBBPDC010176861.1:0-16361 GCA_037974485.1 Hemigrammopetersius urotaenia | reverse complement strand
TTCCCTTTAAAAACACTACCGCGTGTGGAGTCACGTGACCCCGCTCCGTTATGTTACGTTATTCCGCCGACATGTCATGGAGAGCTTAAACACTGAGACAACTGAGCAACGTGTCGGTGAACTATGAGGGCAAATAAATAAATTAAAAAATAAAATAATCGTTCATTAATCGTAATCGAGTTAAAATGTTCAATTTATCCAGATTTTGATTTTAGGCCAAATTGCCCAGCCCTACTGATCAGTACTGAACTGTATGTGTATGTATGTGTCCAGGTGACTGATCAGTACTGAACTGTTGCTCTTGCAGATGTGAAGCGCTCGGCTCTGGGGTTGCTGCTGTGGGTGACTGTTCTGACGACGTGGATCAGCATTTTCCAGCATTTTCGAGCTCAGTGGGGAGAAGTGGCGGACTATATTTCATTCACCATTCCTCTCGGGACGCCATGAATACACTTCATTTCTGTTTTTAATTCCCCCTTTCTTCCACTGTTTGTGTAAAACGGGTGGTTATGAACTCTGGCAGGTTTGCATTAAAATGAAAGAGTTTGTGTTTCGACCACATCATCTGAACACACTAAAGTTGAGCTGTTGAAAGTGTCTTGACGCTGTTTGATACTTTACCAAAAACACTCTTTTTTTTTTTTTTTTCCCCTCTGTATTAATGATCATAATTGTGAAAATGTGAGCGATGATGAGGTAAATCAGTCCAGCTTTTGTTTTTATTTGGTAAACAATGTCTTAATAGAATAAAGCCAAAACTTTATCTGTAATTATCTGAGTGCGGAGTTGTTTTTGTAAAATGCTGGAATGTAAAGAAAGCCGGTGAGTCTCTGATGAGAAATGAGTGACAGGAACCGGCTGCCCTCCAACTCCTAAATCACATAAATGATCATAATCTCATAATCCAAACAATCTGACCGGCATACCAGACTCTAATGTGCAGAAGTGAAGCCCCACTCTCTCATGTGAACCTTCACAGGCGCCTATTGTGAAACTCAATCTCACTTTCGGGCAAATTCTAAGCTCTGCCCACCCCCAGTGATCTTAGTGGATGCTGTTTTTAGTAGCCTGAAGTCACAGTGATGGCAGACTGAGTGCTCAGCTCTGTGTGTACATGATGAAGACTGATGAGTTTCCCTGGACGCTGCAGACGTGAGGGATTATTAGAACATGATTCACAGTGGATAAGCACTCACTGACACCTTGCTGCATTACAAAAATTGCCTTATGTCTGTGGGTGAAAGGTGTAGTAAAAATATAACTTTTGTTAAGTTGAAACAGACAAAGCATAACCAGCAGTGCTCGATTACATTTCAGGTTTGTCATGTACAGATAATAATGGAACATCATTACCAGCGATTGGATTTAGACCTCTCTCAAAGTTTGTACAGTACAACAACACAAAATAAAGTGTGTAGTAGATAATGTTTGGCATTTGAAAGTTCTTTTAAAACATCTAGTGCATGACAGTGTAGTGTGAACATTTATACACACTACAGTCATTCTGTATTCAAAAATATAATTAAAAATGTGTTAGTAATCGATAACCAACCCCTCAAACTACAAGCATACCATTCAATCTTTAACTGTAAAAAACAGGAATGTAATATAAGATAAACCTTTATTAGTCTTGCATTGCTCCATATAAATGTATAGTAGTTGAAATAAAGTGTGAAATATGATTTGTTGGTTCTATTTTTCCTAAAGGTGCCCTTAACTATGGGTTCCAGGCAAGGTTCCCGTAATTACATAATTGGCACCCAGAAGAAGGTCAAAGATCTGGAAACCTGTGCTCTGGTTCCACAGGAGGGGTTAACACGTGCTGGACCATGTGCTACGCAATGTTTCACTGGTGCACTCTGTTCCTAATGCTTTGAACTTATTTATAGCCCAGCCACCCCCCCCATACATCCCCACACATACAAGCTCTGTGAAACTTGGAGCTCATCTAAATCCATTTAATACTCATTTGAACGCTTTTGAGCCTTAACAGTAAAGTAAAATAACCTTCAGAATGTGAAGAGATGAGCTGCTATTCCTTCAATGTCAACATAAGATCAAATCCATGACTTACTAATCAGGCCCCCTGTCATGAACTGGACAGAATAGTGGATAACTCACATATAAGTGAGAGGTCAGAGCTCTACCTGAGCCTGACCTCCGAGACCTTTGGCGCCCCCAGGTGTCACAGACCCAGCACAGGCATGTTTAGAACGGCATGCAGCTCCGCTCAGAAGGTCTTCGTGCCAAAGGGGGTGGGGGGTGGAGCTGGGACGCTTTATAAATCTCACCCCTGAGAGAACTATCCCAGTCCTGCACTTCACTGCATCCCTTTACCTCCCTCTTCATCCTGCTGTTTGATCACAGAGGAGCAATGGATTTCGACCTGCCTCCTTCTTTGCCTCTGGGTGGGATCCCATGGGACCGTGTGCTGCCCCCCCTGCTGCCTCACCTGAACGGGACCCACAGAACCTCTTCATGGACCCCAACTGAGCTGCTGCTTCCAGTTACTGAAAATGCCGGAGCGGCACAGGTGAGTAGATCCTTCAGAGTATGCCTATGGTAAATCTAAGATATTAATAATAAATACCACAAAGCAATGACATCAAGAAGTGCCTTTTAAAAAAGAAGCTTCTATTGAAAATTTCTTAGGGAACAAAAACTGCTTCTTCTAACTAGAAACTGCAGTCCACGAGATCATTATAATGACTTATACCTTATAATGAAGGATAGTCACCAGTGGTCCTAAATCCTCTGTCCAGGTTGTTTGTAACCAGAACGGATTTACAGTACAGTTAGACGTAAAACACTTCAGTCCAGAGGAGCTGGTGGTGAAAGTCTCAGGGGATTATGTGGTGGTGGAGGGAAAACATGAGCAGAAGAAGGTCAGTGGCGTTGTTTTGTCTTTGTGCAGCTGTTTGTCTGATTTAGCCGCTTATCGTACTTACCTGATGCTCAGTTCAACAATACAAAACCAGCTAATGTACACTATAAGTCAAACGATTTTACACACCACAGGGTGTACATGTATTTCTTAAACTGCAGTTTTTATTCTCATTAAATGCTGAAAAGTTGATTAATTATAAGTGAAAATATAGGTTTCTTTTCTAAGACGAAATAAATTCTAGATTTGACATATTGTTGTTTATTGTTTCCTGTTCTTGTAAGGCGTCCTTGAGTGCCTTGAAAGTCGCCTATAAATAAAATGTACTCATATTTATTATTATGAATAAAAAACGAGATTGTGTGGCTAATAAAGGTCCTCGAATATATTAAGTTACATGAAAACGGTTGAGGGGCAGTGTATGTTCAGAAACCACATAGTGAAACATTTCACACTCGGATTAAACATCAGGAGAAGAGATGATGTGGTAATAATGTGGTAACTCTGGTGTGATTTGGTCTCAGAACGGGTCCGGGCTGGTGACTCGACAGTTTAACCGCCGTTACCGAATCCCAGCCGGCGTGGACGTCTTGGCACTGGAGTCCGCGATGTCTCCTGAAGGAAAGCTGGTGATATCTGCTCCTCTGCTGCAAAACTAAGACTCAGTACCACTCACACACTCTGGACCACGACAGAGACACTGATGGGGAGACACCCCCACCCCCACCCCCACCCCCCAACCTCGCACTCAAACCCAAAAGAAGAGAACATTTCTCCCTCCGCCAGTTTCAAAAACACTTCACATCAAACCAAACCAAACCCGCTTAACCCTTTTCATCCTGTCATTTCTGTTAGGCGTTCAGGATTGATGGAGCCTTCGAATCCAAACTAGAGCTGCACAATTTCGGACAAAAAAATCAGTATTGAAATTGTACTGCTATGCCTTTCAGTATTTTAAATGCCCAAAGCCTCACTTCTCTAGTATTAAAAAGGCTTGAAGTCTGTAAGTACTGTCTATAACTACATTTACTCCCCTCACTCTTACAGTCCATATCTGGAGAAAAGCTAAGAAAAGCTTTTTGATCATATGTCACAAAACCTACACATTTAAATATAGGTTCTTATTCTGGCTACAGCAGTTTAGCCCCACCAATTCATACAGAAATGTACTCGTTTAATGGTCAATAATTTGACTTGGAGGTAGCACAGTGGGTAGGGTTCTTGCCTCCGGACCAAGAAGTCATGGGTTCGAATCTTACCTTCAGCACCACCACTGGGTTCCTGAGCAAGACCCTTAACCCCAGGTTGCTCCAGGGAGAGACTGCCCCCTGTAGATAGGGAATGGAAGTCGCTTTGGATAAAACCGTCTGGTAAATGTAAATTAAGACCTCGATTCATCAGAACCAGTAACTCGCCTGGAGCTGTGATTTGGTACCCTGTCTGAAACACTGCGATTGTTTGGAGGCTCATTTGATATCACAATAACTACTAGAGAATATATTGTGCAGCTCAAACCCATCTCAATTCCCCAACATGTTCTAAATATTCTTTTAGTTTGTGTTTATTAATGATGTTTGCACACATCGGAGAGGATGAATTCCTGAGAATCAGCAGTTACACTTTTGGCTGAATTGTGATTGAAGAGTTTAAGTTCATGTACATATTTCTAAATAATTCTTTTATATTTGTTACGTGTGAATTAACATTCTGAATTGTCTGATACATTGTGAAAAGAAGTCTTTAAAGATATACAGCATATATTTTTCCCAAAAAAAGTTTATTTACACTGTAATTACATTCACAAATATTTCACACTTATTGCACTGTGTTGACTTCCAAGAATAAATATGATTTGAACGTGTGTCCTTCTCATCTTCTCAGTGAACTTCAGGCCTCCTGGAGCTTTTCCAACATCCCATCAACCTCACTGAAGGAAAGAGAGAAAAGGCACTTTTAGGAAGAACATCTATTCTTAAAAAAAACACTCAAATGCATCTATTAGTGTATTAGATGAAGAAAAATATGTGGTAATGATGTGGTTTGAGCTTTAAACGTTTAGAAAATATACATTTTCTTACCAAAGTTGCTCCTTCACCCATTTTCTCTGTTGACGAAGAACTGAGAGTAAGGGGTCATCTTCAAATTCCAGCCCATCAGACGCTGTACCAGGGAGCATAAAAACTGTGATCAGCTCAGAGGAGTAATAAACAATGTTTCAGATACTAAACAAATAATAAAAACGAAAGAAAGAACTATTAACAAAATATTAAAAATGAACACATAGCATTTTATGTACTATACATTCTTGCATTTCTTGTTATATACATACTGCAGTAAACCCACGACAATTGCAGGTGTTACGTTCCAAGAGTACCTGTGTATAGTGAAAAACAGTTTTGATGATGCCAAATATGCTCCCCTTTTTAAACTCAATGTAATACTTTACCCTTAAAGAAAATGCTCAGGTACAAAATGTTCACAGTCTACACTGAACTGCCGTCTCCCGCAGTAAACACTGATATAACCCTGTACAGACTGCACTGTAATTCATGCAGAGGCCTTTTATTTGGTATGCGCAGTCATTTTCTTTGGTATAAGCAGTTAAATAAAGTAATGAATTCATTTTATTTACAGTAACAAATATACAGGGCTTTAAGAAGAACACTCAAAACGCTCCATGGGGGAAATTCTGCAGCTGCCAGAGATGCGTCACAAGGCAGCAGTCAATCAGCAGCAAGAAGAAACAAAGAACATTCTCGCACTGGCAACTTTCAAACCTCCCGCCTCTGAGTAGAGCGGTATTTCACTGTCCCAAGAAATTTAGTTATATTTCTAGATTGTATAGTGTATAATTTATACTGTACCTTTGGTATAGTATTTTATTCTATTGATTTTTTTTGTTGCTGCTCTTACCTTTGTTTTGTCCATTTTCTGCTGAAACAAAGGAAAATTCACACTCATGGGACTAATTGTCACGGTTCAGTCAGCGGCCGGTAGAGGCCATCTGTCCATCGCCTCACATACCTCACTTTCTCACGTGCATTCCTAGTCTGATTCCTGTTTGCTTGTGGCCATTGCGCCAGGTTTTTGTTCCGTGTTCTGTTTTGGTTAAGGCAAAATGAGGCGATGGACAGATGGTGAGGACTAACACAAACAGGACTTAAATACATACAGAAATCAGTGGGCAAAACACAAACAGGTGAAAACCAAAAACACGTGATACATGAACAGAACAGAAAGTCAAAATAAAAGCCCCAAAAACCAGAACCAAAAAACAGAAAAGCAGCGGCCTCTACCGGCCGCTGACCGAACCGTGACACTAATGAAGGTTTATGTTATCTTATCCTAGATTCACTAATATCACAATATGCTAACAACTATACACAACTATATTCATATTACATTTGCTTTAAATAGTACTAACTATGTACATGTAGTTCTAATCTACATCTACATGTTCTAATCCAGATTATGTTCTTCAGCTGGTATTTCTGTAATGGTACACACTGTGACTGTGACTCCAGTGCAATAGAACAATCAAAACAGCAGTTTAAAGAAAAGTTGCCTGTTTAACAGATAAAAACAGCTAAATGTTGCTGAGTAATGCACATGATGTCACTTAAAGAGGCAGAAGTTCATTTGTGTACCTTCTGCTTCCTGCATCAGCTTATCTATGACCTCAGAGGGTGGCGGTCTGCCGGGTGGTGGGGGTGGTGGGGGCGCTGGGGACTGTGGGGGTGTGGGGGTAGAAAATCCAGGTGAG
This sequence comes from Hemigrammopetersius urotaenia, assembly GCA_037974485.1. Taxonomy (NCBI): domain Eukaryota; kingdom Metazoa; phylum Chordata; class Actinopteri; order Characiformes; family Alestidae; genus Hemigrammopetersius; species Hemigrammopetersius urotaenia. The sequence continues at coordinate 9,714 of JBBPDC010176861.1, read as the reverse complement.
TCTGAAAATATGGGGGTGTCGGAACACGGGGTTCTCGACTGGGTTGATGAATCAACACCAGGAAACAGAACCTCAGACACAACCTGAAACAGCAAGGTAAAGAGAACCGGCCGAATAAGGGTTTTCAGCAGAGCTATGGAAAATAATTATTTTTAAAATGAATAATGATGCAAAAGTGAATAATTTCAAATTTAAATTGAATAAAATAATTTAAAATCTAGGATGCAAAATCAAACTCTATATTGCTTTTATCGAGATTCTAGATAAAGTAAGATAATGAAAAATAAGTATTCCTAATATTTTTAAAGCAGATGTTTGGGAACATTTTGGCTTTCATGAAAATATAGGAAATAAAAAGCCTGACAAAACTCACGCTTTGTGTAAGACCTGTATGGTCTCAAACACACTAAAAGCATCAAGCATCATTTTGTAATCGAATCAATACCCTTTGAATCAAATTGTCAGATTTATGAAGATTCTATAAAATTAAGAAAAAAGGAAGTCAATTGTGCTATCATTTTATAAAAAACATTTAAAATACTATGACACAAAAAACTATAATAATAATTGAATTGGTTTCAAATTGCAAAAAGATCAAGCTTTATTTAGCAGTTGCTGTTAATATGTGGTTAAAATAAGGGGCACAAATAACAGAACAGATGATGAATCACTTAAATTCGCTACCAGCCGTATCATCTTACAGCCTCCAGAATTTGTGATGCAGGTCCCCTTCTCAGAACAGAACTGCCGTTTTAATTCGGAACACGGACGTTCTGCTTCAGTAAGAACATGAGTCACACTGACCTGTCCGAGAGTGCTGTGTATCGATGAAGGAGCCGGACGTTGATCTCCAGCTGAACTGTGAGACCTGCTGTGAGACTTGTTCTCTCTCAAGGTCTCTTTGGTCTTGTAGCAAACTCGTTTCTGCCCCCTGGAATGCCGATCACTGACACGCCCATCGCTGACACGCCCCTTGCTGACAGGCCCATCGCTGGCTTTGACAACACGCTGGCTCCTCTCCACACCGTCATCACCTTCCATGATCCTGCAGAAACAAACAGTACTGATCAGCCTACAATATTGGTTATAATACAAAATCCGATAAAGCCCCTTTAATACACATGCTGTAATACACTATATTGCCAAAAGTATTTGCTCACCTGCCTTTACATGCATATGAATTTAAGTGACATCCCATTCTTAATCCGTAGGGTTTAATATGACATCGGCCCATCCTTTGCGGCTATAACAGCTTCAACTCTTCTGAGCAAGCTCTCCACAAGGTTTAGGAGTGTGTTTCTGGGAAGTTTTGGGAAACTGACAGTCAACTGTGGAATATTTAGTAGCGAGGAAATTTTAAAACTGGACTTGTTGCACAGGTGGCATCCTATCAAGGCACCATGCTGGAATTCAATGAGCTCCTGAGGGCGACCTATTCTTTCCCAAGTTTTTGTTGAAGCGGTCTGCATGCCTAGGTGCTTGGTATACACCTGTGGCCATTGAAGTGATTGGAACAAACGAACTTTATTATTTTGATGGGCGAGTGAATACTTTTGGCAATATAGTGCACAATAATTCTATTCAATAGCTGCTAATGCTCTAGCTTATTTTGCATTCAGTGTGTGCTGCCACTTGTTGCAGAAAAGCACTGAGTATGAACAGAAATGTTGCACTGGTAGTCCAGGAATAATGGAAGCTGGCAGGCAGCAGTCCTGCACTGTGTAAACAGTAACATTTACGTTACTAATCTTGTTTTGCGTTTCATTTCATCAAGGTGCTTTAGAATTAGTTACACTGAGTTTTAGGCTCCTGTTCTGCTGTAATGAAAACCTGCAGGTAAAACGCCCTTTTCGCATCAGACACGACCCCCTCTGCATTAAAAGTAAACAAGTCTGGAATCTTTGGAAGCAAAACATGGAGAAATGAGGGGTGCCCCTAAAACTGTATATGATTATGAATGTTTATAAATACACTCCCTGAACCCTGCTATGATTTTGTCCCAAAACAAGTAGGATGTTGTAAAGTGAAACAGATAGAAATCTGTTCAATCAATTAGAAATCATTACACATAAAACCTCTCAAACATTTATAATAGCAAATAAATAGCTGTATTTGGGCTGGTGTCATTGCAACCACTGGTTCCTTTTACCACCAATGTAAAAAAAGAATCAGCCGTAGAAGAATTCAACTGTAGAACAGAAACGCTGGGTAAAATGCACACACACTGCTCTTGGGAAGATGCAAATAAAAAATAATTCAGCAAGTAGAGTCACTTTGCACCAGCCGAGTCCAATGCAAAGAAGCAAATTTAGCTTACAAAAAACAAACATTTTCCTGAAGGACAACATTTTGGGGAAAGGGAAATTATAAACTAGAGTGTGCTCAGTGAAACTGAGGAAAATAAAGCTAAAAGAAAATATGGATAAAGTGTGTGTACCTGTTGGATTTTTTATTTCTTACAGGTGCTGATGTCTTCTTCCCACCTCGTCCCACCCCTGGTTTATCTTTGGCCTGCAGATGTTTGCACTGGCAGCCCTGCTGTTCGCCCTTGGTGCTTTCAGAAGGCTGCGGTAGAGGTGAGGAGAAGGTCTGGTGTTTCCTGCAGGGCTGTACTGAGGTCTGTGAGGAGCTGCTCTGTCCTGTTTGAGGGAAGTGAGGGATAGTACAGGGGCACTGAGGCCTCGATGGCTGAGAAAAAGGAACAGAATGGCTGCAGGTACTGCAGTAATCATGAGTCTGGACCCTGGTCTCAGGCTGGAGCTTGCAGAGAGGACCGGCTGGACCAGTGGGCTGGAGGGCTGAACAAACAGCATGAGAACTCAGAGTCTCCATCGTGTCCATGGGTGCAGGTGTTAAAGGAAAGCCTGCTGTACCAGCAGGATCAGCAGAGACGAGACTGGGCTGGGAAGATACACAAAAAGATGATGTAAATATAAAGAACCTGATTCATAACTCTGTAGCATCTACAGAACAAGAAACAGAAACATCCTCAGTGGACCACCTTGAAGCTGCCTGAGAGAAAACCAAGAAAGTACATTAAGGGACTGGGGGGCTATAAACTTTGTCTGGTAATCATTATCAAGGTCACAGAGGGTTGCAATATTCATACACGACATATTCATAACTAATCACAGTGTTTCTGACAGGCTGACCAATTACAGCTCCAGGTGAGTTCCTTGGTGTTCTGGAGTATCGAGGTCTTCATATAATCCAACAAAAGTTTACATTTTTAACGGTCAAAGGTGCTTGTAAATCTATGTATGAATGGGTGGAACTAAAGTGCTATATTCAAAATACAGAAATATATTTAAATGTGTTTGTTTTGAATTTATTTTCCCCATATATGGACAGTATGGATAGGAGAAGTAAACATATCACTTGAAACAATACTTACAGACTTGAGGCTTTTTTAATCACAGAAAAGTAATGATATGGGCCCTTTAATATTTTGAAAGGCATCACAGTCAGAATATGCAGCAGTAAAATACTGCAATACTGATATAGTGCCACAAAATACTGTTTTTGGTTTGTAACTGTTTTAGATAAGTTAAAGACACACATGTGAATGCAACACAGATAAATTCACTTCTAAGATGAAACAACTTATCCAACACTGACTGGCCCTGTGTGAAAAAGTAACTGCCCTCTCAGTTACTCAACCTACCTCAATTTATTTGACAGGTTTAGAACAGACACTCTCATGCTTAATTATTGCTGTTCCCGTTAAATTCCTTAGAGGGCAGCAAAGAGTAAAGTTTGTTTATTTGCACTCTGTTTTTAAAACATCAACAACAACAAAGCAACATAGCAACCAGTGACTCAGCCAAATCACATACAATGAACAAAGAATGATATTTATATGGTAGCGAATCAGAAGCAAAACTTTCATGACCATGACTCTGAGGTTACTCAGTGTTTCAAAAAGACACCAATATTTTTAATCATAGTTGCATGATATAAAGAGAAAATGAGCAATTTTACTGCTACATACTGTGATTGTAATGCTTTACAATAAAATAATTTCTGGAATTAAAAAGGTTTAAAGTCTGTAAATATTGTTTCAAAAAGGTGCATTTACAACACGCATCCGTACAGTCTATTTATGGAAAATAAGCTAAAAAAAAACAAACACCCCCTTTCTAAAATCAGTTTTTGTGAGGTCACAAAACCAACACATTTGCATGAATCTTTTATTCAGCCTGCTGCAGTTTAGCCCCGCCCATTCATGCTGTGGTTCTAATGATATTTTCAGTCCCCATGCAATACAGGGCAACAGAGCAACCAATCAGAAATAAGGTAATTCACATATATCACACTTAAAGACACAGTAATAAAAACAGCCTGGTTAATTCTAAGGGATAAACACAGGTTGAATCGTCATGATTGGTCATTGGTCAGAGGCTCATTTACTTATTAAAGTCTTTTGTATTGCTGCACTGCAGAGACAGAAATAGCAAGAAAGATCTGCAGCTCCATTTTTGCTTTAAAGTACTCCTACATTTAATCTCACAGTATAAAAAACAAACATGTCGATTGGATACTGATTTACTTGCTGTGCTAGGCCGCTCCATGACGCTTGATGAAAAGCTGAGCTGTGGGAGGTCTGACTCCACTGTCTGGCCTCTTCCATTTTCCTCCTCAATCGCCACTGAAACAGGATGTCATCCTCGGGACGAATGTTTGATGCCCTGGTGCTGAGAGTCGCTGGGACAGGAAAGGTGGTTCCAAAAGATAAGCTGGGTACTGTTAACACTAGTGGAGAAAAATAAAAGAATTTTGGATGTAAATAAAGTTCAGTGTAAATGTAGCACTCTTTCAAGGACCTTCACTCTAGTTCACCACTTCAAATGGGGCATTTGGCCATTCTTATTTTCAGGTAATGAAACTTTAGTATTTTATTTAGATCAATGAGTGCCTTGTTCTTTTTCTTCATACATTTAACCAGTGCTGTAATCTAACATAGATGTAATGAGAATGTAATGAAGCAAATGCACAGTACTGTGCAGAAGTCCCTCATTTCTTCATTATGGGCACAAACAAAGTATTTTAAAGCAAAATATATGGAAATGGGAGGGGGGGGGGGTTCTCTAGTCTTAGGTCCCTCATGTGCAAAGCAAGTACACAAGGTACAACAAAAGTTAAGAAACTTTGTGTTGTAAACATTACTAGAATTCTGATTGCATAATTCTGTACACCAGGAGCAAGACAGATGTTTTCACACTTTCCCTCTGCGAATCAGAGGAAGTTGCACAATGCGTTCATGGTGTTGTAAAATTTGAAACAACACTCCGAAAAACAGAAGTAAACAGACGTCAATACATTGAGCAATGCTTATAGTGGTGCTGGCGTTTCAGTGTGCGCAACTCACAGCTGGAATCCACTACACTGGATACGATGGGCCTTCGGACCGGCTCATCGACGCTGACGGGGGAGGAGAAATCAGAGCAGCCCAGACCCTCAGAGCTGATGGGCAGACCACTGAAGCCACTGCTGACAGAGTTTTCACTAAAATAAAAAAAGAGCACAGTATCAGTGCAAGATTAATGAGATCAGGTACAATAAGAGCTGGTGCCATCAATCGTCAGCAACCAGAGACAAAACTCAGACCTTCTACCTGCTGTTTAAAAGGAAAAAAGGCTGCATAACATATCAGTCCATGACAGACAGACACACAAGCACAACTTTGTACTGGTCACATCAATTAAACCACAACACATCCAAGCACAAAACACACTGTGAAGTGATTTTTTTAGTGGGGTTTTAATGCTCCACAAACTACATTGACCAATCACGGGTCATTTCAGATGCATAACAATATTAATAAGTGCATCATCACTACTTTTATGTGCAATAAGTCATGGACTCGATATAAAGTATTACTACTGTGTGTGTTAATTAGCAGATGACTTTATTTATTTATGGTATTTCAATCCATTTCTCTTACTGACCATGTCATATTGTTTACATAGCATATAGTATGGAGTACAGAGTATTTCTGGAGTTTTATTCTGACTTTACGTTTATATTATATTTTAAAGTTTATTCGGGCCCCTGAAACGATAGTACAGTTGCACGCTAAGCAGTTTCCTCTGGGATCAGTAAAGTTTTCTGATTCTGATTAAATCATCTACATATATGCTTCACCACTGAATGTGTAATAAAGACATTTCCATTAGTGACAGTCTTCCGGTGTTTATTAACCCCAAAATTAATGACAAATACCTCATAAATAACTTCAGACATCAACCACTGGGCTTAATATTAAACAGATTATTCGGTGTGCGTGGACACTATTGGATGATTGATCTATTTTGCTACTCCGGTGTGGTGGCTCATACCGAAGGGCTGTGTGTTTATTCAGTGAGAGCAGTGTGTTCACCTCCTCTGCAGGAGCCTGCTGGCCCTTTCCTGGAGCTGCAGGATCTCTGGTTCTCCTGCTTCACAGTGGGAGGAATCAGACAGTGCCTGGAAAGCAAAAACAGCAACAACACTTTATATTCTACATCACCACAGAGGAGGAAATATTCAGCAGCCAACTGTATTGAAAAATAAGCATTTTAAGACGCATCATGATGAACAACTTGGCATTGATGTAGAAAAAGAAAAAAATGAATTATAGTAGTAACATTATTTGATTTAAATGTTAAGTTATTTGCCATATTCTTAATAAAAGAAGTCAATTAAATTAAATATAAATTGCACCCCCCCCAACTCTCTTTCCAGATGCTGTGTTTATCACTAATGTCTGTTGTGAGGAGAAACAGCAGAGGCTAAGCAACAAATTCTGCCCCAAAAACTAAAAACACATGAAAAGTTTAAGAACTACAACATTTTATACATTTAATAACTGTTTGGGAACAGTTTGGCTTTTATAAAAACATAGAAAACAACAAGCCTGATGAAACATACAGAGTGGGTGAGACCTGCACAGTGGACAGGATGCACCAAGAATCATATTGTAATCAAAACTGAACCAATTTGTCAGATCAGTGAATGTCCACACGTATACTAAAAACTGCACTGCATGTAGTTATCATTTTAGAGGACTTTTGGAAAGCAAAGGATTTCATCTGATTAGAATTCACACAGCCCATTGGTCATGCTCTTTTGCACAGCTTTATACAGAGGCTGAACTTTGCCACTGCAACATATTTAGTATGTATAAGCATAGAGGTCATTGTTGATTCCCGAGAATAAAAAGAATAGAGATGTTGTACCAACACCAGACCAGCAAGCTTAGTTTACCATCCACATGTACTCGAAGTGTGTGTTGCATAAGAACTTGGCTGTGTCTATGAGGAATTCATAAATATAACAATGTGACACTGAACAATAACAGCACGAGGTGCAAAGTGAGACGAGGGGCTCTTCTTTTCCTTTTAATGCCGAGGAGCTCTGGGACTGGCAACACCGCCAATAAAGCACAGAAAACAGAACACCAAACACCGCAGAGCCTCCAAACACAGGACATTTAAGGGAGAGGGTGTTCAGCCTGCCACCACTAGAAGGCAATGTTCAGCCACCATAATACGGACTGCTGGAAATGGGGGGCGAAGACAAATCCTGTTCTGGTTGTTACCTCAACTTTCAACAAACAAAATGAAAAGGGAAGTACGTTACACACACCCCACAGCAGGATGTGCAGTCCACGGTATCTACTCTACACAGAACTGTTTTGAAGCTACGGGACAGATAAGACCCACAAGAGCTACAGAGTTTCACAATGCAAAAACTTAATTCAAGATAAGATCAGAACACAAAAACGAAAAATATGCAGAGATCTCACAAGTGCACTCAGGTCAATAAGGTCTCTGGAGGTAGAGAGGGCGTTGGACCGAACCTGGTCATATGAACCACGCATGCCTTCACTCCTATAGTCAGACGGTTCTGCAAAAAAAAAGAAAGCAAGAAAATCAACGACATTTTCTGGACTCACCATTATTACTACTATTATTATTTTTTTAATTATTATTATTATTATTACTAGTAGTTGTTGTATTAGCAGTATTCATTCCTTCATTTTCTTTAACCACTGAATCCTTACTAGGGTCGCAGGTATCTGGGGCCTATCCTGGGGCGAATGGGCGTGGGGCAGGGACTCAAGCCAGGGCGGGGCGCAAGCCCAGTGTAGCGTATTATTATTAGATTATTATTGTGATCTTTTCTTATCATGAGTATGATGGATGAGATATTGATGGAACATGAGATTTTCTCTGGAACCTGTCAGTAAAAATGGCTTTTTTTCACCACCAGCATCAGAGGAGTATAATTAAAGAAAAATGTACAACAAAAAAAAAAACATGCACAAAAACAGAGGAAAAATCGCAAGAACTACGAGAAGTTGCCAGGACGAGCCCTAAAAGAGGAATTTACAACCAATTTTCAATACTTCTGCAAAATCCAATGACTAAGTCATTCAGAGTTTGATGTGCACTGAGCAATTCTAGAAAGCCTTACCAAGTCAGAATTATTGAAAAAAGGGAGTGACAGGAACCAGATGTCTGAGATATTTGATGCTTCTAGATGGTTGTCACAGGTGCTGTGGTCATAAATATTCTGATTCAAACATTATTTTATGAAACTTAAGATAAATGTTTTCCCCTTCACATATTTTAAAACATGTACGGAGAGGTACATACAGGGCATTCTAAAGCAAAAACTGAACTTAGTAAGAGTTTTCAGAGTAGCAACCAGGTTGCGAGGCACACAGGTTAATTTATCATAAAAAGTAGTATTCCAGAGTGAGATGAAGCTTCTAGGCCATAATTCTATTCCAGCTTCTAAAATTCTCACTGTTTGTTGAAAATGACATTTTTAATCCTCTTTAATAGTGATACTATTGTGTGATGCAACCTGAGAGAACAGACAGCTTCAGTTTCTTCTTAATCTCATTTGACATTTGAGCTGAAGGGCGTCTGTCTTCCGCTTCCTATTTCATTAAACGCCTGTGAATCAATGAAAGGTTTTGGGCTCCAATCCTGCCTCTTCTTTATTTACATGCAAGAATACCAAATGTGCTCATACATAAAACTATAAGAGATTCAGAAATAAGAAGGTATAAACACTGTATAAAGATGCTCAAAAGTATTGTCTGAGATTAAGATAAAAAATGAAAAAAAAATAAATTAATTAAGATTTCTTTTGGGTAGAAGTCTTAATTTATGTGCTTTGGCCTGGCGGTGCTGAGCAGTGCTGTTCCTGCGTTACGCACCTCGATCCTTAGACGTCTCAGATGAGTTGGATGGTTCCGGAGGAGACGAGGACACCCACCAAAGTGGTTGCAGATCTGTCTGCCCCGCTGGGAACTTCTGCCTCTCCTCACGGCTCTGTGGCCTCCCGTAACGGAAACGTTGTACATACCTGGAGCAGATTTTTAAAAGGTTAAAAAGATTTTTTCAAAAACAGAAGCCTTTAGCTTCTCTTGAAACACTGAGACAAACATTAACAGACCGATGTAAATTGTCAACACTGAAACAGAGTGACATTAACACACAGAGATCAATTAACACACATTAATGCATAAAGAGCAAGAACACAACTTATATTTATGGGTGCATTTAAAATTAGAGCCCGACCGATATATCGGCAGGTCGATATTATCGGCCGATATTAGTCATTTTCCAAACTATCGGTATCTGCATTTATAATGCCCGATAAATGAATATTTCAAAAATAAAATAAAAACGGACGAAACACCCTTCAACCATGTCATGA
>JBBPDC010176777.1:0-16366 GCA_037974485.1 Hemigrammopetersius urotaenia | reverse complement strand
ACATCAGGGGTGCTAATAATTGTGGCACACATGATTTGATGTAAAAGAATTATTTCTTAATGTGGGATTTTTTTCTTTTTTTTTTATTGTGGTCCTATATTATTTAGAACAAAACTGAATTTATTAGAAGCTAAAGAACACATCTCAACCGGGGTTCCAATAATTATGGAGGGCAGTGTATAATAAATACACTATAATATTATATCATACATATACTGTACACATAAATCACACACACGCACACACACATATATCCTGTGCCTTTAATTCTGTATATTCTCTGTATACCACTATTATTCGCACTTCTGCTTAGATCCAAAACTACATTTCATTGTACCTGTACTTGTGCAATGACAATATCTAAAAATATCTAAAAAAAAAATCTACACCATTTTTTAAAACCATTTTATTGGTTGACACCAGATTTTACACTCTAAGGGCTAACAGAAACCTGTTTCTGTCTGTGGTGGCTGACTGTAAGATACAGAAGCAGCAGAAATCAGTTTCAAAAACTCCTTTAAAACACTAATGAGGTGCCAAACACTCAGCCTCCGATAAAACAGGACATTCCAAACACTCCTCCACATCTGACACTATTAACAGCTGAAATCATGAGGTTAAACATGTTAAAGGCTGAGCGTTTATCCATTGCTGGAGCTTTAAGAAGCTTTGACATGCAGTTACACACTATTTTCATGACAAAAGTGTAAAAAAAGGATAAAACAGACTCCAGAACTGAACATCCTGAAGCTCTTCTTACGGTCATCGTACGGATTAAATACAGTGAAGGCCATAAAATCATGACTAACATCCAGTTATGAGGTCATACCACTTTGTTTGTTAAATATTAGTGACGTTAATGTCTGGTCTTAAAACAGATAAACTGTGTTTGGCGCAGGGGAGTGTTACAGACAATATCCTGAGGGAACAAATTTGGGACAATCCTTCTCGGAAATCTCGAAATAAGGCAGACATTTGGAGGAGGATTGTGGGAAACTTCTGGGTAAGACGAGAGGAGAGAGAGAAATGAACATTAACCTCTTGGACTGATGGGTGATGAGGGTCCATATCCACAGAGAAACTTTTTTTAACCTCTGCATCTGTATAATAGAGCTGGTTTTCACTAATAATGAGTTAAACACGTTTGCTAACTCTTAGGAAAGGACAGAAAACCCGTCTGAGCCGGTCAGTTCTTCACACTCACTAGTTGTGTTTTGGAGGGACCCAAGATTTACACAAGGGCTCTGACTTCACCTTATTTCACAGCAGGTATCATTGTTTAGATAAGAAGATGAAGAGCAGCTCTTATTCTGGTCACGACAAAAGAAAAAACACTCCCCCATCAACAAAACAAAACCCCACCTTAAATAAAATAAAAACCGCTTCACCTCTCGACAATATGATACCCCCCCCGACAAAGCAAACATCTTCCATGTGTTCAGACAGAGCCAGGGAAAACTACACCCATTTACCACCCATTAGTTCTACTCTAGGAAAGTTATTCTGATCTCTGGAAGAACGAATCGAGCCAATTTAGAGCTAAACTTACAAACATAAACACCAAATGACTTCGCAGGTGAAATTCAGCAACCTGGTCAACAGGTTTCCTCTACATACCAGGTTATAGATACTTCAGACTGTCTTACAAAAATACATGTAAAAATTAAACATACAGAATTCAGCAACTGCCCAGAGGGTGCTCTTACAGGTATTATATTAAACAGGTGTCATTCTAAGTGCATTGAGATGCATTGAAAATACAGTTAGTGATGATCGATCATATGACTTTGGTGGAAACTTTAAGACCAATAACAGAATAATAAGCCTGTAGTTTAAGGCAGACAGAGGGGGAGACTGATCATGTGTCTATCGGGGAGGTTTGGAAGGGTTTTAAAGCTCATTAGCAGAGTTTTAATCCTTCAGACGACCCAAACTGTCTGATCGTCTAGGAATACAGACAATCGGAAGCAACACAAGGAGTCTAACAGGGTGAATAACAGTCATGGCTTTGAAAGGGTCTGTAGAACCTGAAATACAACACGGTTCCATAACTCCCACGGTTGTTTGGAGGGGCTGGGGTCCTCCAGCATCTGGGCAGACTGAGGGGAGTGAAGGTCACTCAGATTTTCCACAGTCACACGGCTCCTGTTTCAAAAAACGTTCGTCTACTGTACAGCTGCAGCCTCAGGGATCAACACGGCCTGGACTAGACTCCAATCTGTTTTGTTTTGCTAAAACACATGGAGCTGCGGATGCTTTCACACACTTTCACATATGTAGTCGATCAAGTAAAACATCAGAAATCAGAAAACGTTTTTGATCATTATTGATTCCGGAGGAAACAGCATAAAACATGTGGTCTGTTTGCTCCTTTTAGGAGCTATGATGCTAATGTCACAAACAAACAGGCTAATGGTACATTCCGCTTGAACTGGGAAGTCTGATTGTCCAAGATTCTAGTATGAAATTTGAACTGGAACGTCCTTGAAGAACCTCATCATTGCCGAATTTAAAATCCAATGAGAGCTGAGTGCTGCGGTAAAACCTGTTTATTAGCACTTCTTATTAGTGTCTCATTAAATCAGTCAGGGACACTGTGTGGACCAGTGTCCACATTGCTGTGAGGTTTGTACCCAAAATACAGTGTAATACACCATCAACTGGTATTGCTAACAGTGGCTAACATTAGCTAACCTGGCTGCTCATTATCATGGTGCTAATCAAACTGTGCGGAGGTGTTAAGTAGTCTATATTAGACTCGCTTCTGTGGATTCATGGTTGTTATCTATAATCATGGGCTAAAGCTACTTTATTTCAATTACTTGTTATTACAGTACAGTGAAATGGTGTTGATCCATTCCACATTTCTACATGTTTTGCTTTCAAAGATCCAGAATTTCTTGTAATTTTTAATGTGGTCTTGAGGGACAGTTCTTCAGGCTTATTCAGTCCTGGCCCTTAATCTGACCAGTTTCAGAGGAATTAAAGCAGAATAGAGACTTAAGTCCTGAACCTGTGAAGAAACAGGTGGAGATGATTCCAGATGATCAGGTAGTGATCAACAAGTGCATAATTTCAATTCAAGTATTCTCTTACGAAAATTAACCACGGTTTACTATGATTAAATAATCATGGTTTTCATGTTTTTTTGGGTAACTATGAAGTGGTATATGTATATGTAAACTATGGTAGAACCACAACTACCATGAAGTGCTATGGATAAACCATAGTAAAACTATGGGTAGTACCAAAGTACCATGGGGTACCATAGTAAAACTGTGGTTACTGCATAAAAACCATAGGAAACCATAGTGAATTTTCGTAAGGGTTTTGTATTGAACCAAAACTCAACCGTGAAATAGGTCTAATGTGAGTTTAAAAATAACACACATTATTATATTTAATTAAAATGAGTAGCCATTAGTTTTAAATCTTTCATCATAATTAGGTTTTCTCTGGGTGCTTTGAAGGTTCCTCACTGTGAATTTGACCACATGTAGGTCCGGCCTCATGTGTGTACATGTGCAGGCCAGAACTTTGGGTGAACTTCAAAACATCAGTGCCTGTGCACCATTCAACACATGGGCTGGTGCTGTAAAGTCACACACACACACACACACACTTGGTGTGCCAGCCGGTGCTCTGGTGTGGTAATGGATCTTTGATGGCCTCGACAGGGCTCTAAACTGTGGTGAGGAAGCAGGGGGTTATTTATTACCCCCCATCCTGCTGCAGGTACAACGTCCCAGTCCTCTCCACTCTTCCCTCTTTTCCTCCTCTTCATTACTGCTCACTTCCCGTCCCTTGCAGAGCCTTTTACAAGACGTATCCTCACCATCTTCGGCGCTCACGGCTTCCTGTTTTCACTCTGAGGAGGGTGACTGACTCTTCGGTGTGTTTTCGCCTTTCCTGATTCATTCAGTCATATAATGACTGATTCATTCAGTCATACAAACCCCCCACACAACCCCCCCACCCCCCGCCAGCCCCCCAATGCTGCACATTTTTTTTGTTTTCCTGCTCAAACACTACTCAATTTCCTTCCTCAACTCATTTTCCCTTCATTTGGGTTAAGGTGATAATTTGGCAAAAAAGTGTAGTCAATCAGTCAAAACCTTTCTGGTATCTGAGGTTTGCCATGAAGCCAATATAGCTAACGAATAATACAAGCTTATGCTGAATTCTACCTAACTCTTAAGTCTTATAGCACTGTCCAAAAGTCTTTTCTTCATATTTTGCTTCCGGGTGTAATTTTAATGTGATCTTGAGGAACAGTTTGTCATGCACACACGTCCTATGACAAGAGCATGTCACATGATTTAAAAGGCACGGTAAGCCTGGTAGCCATTGCTCAGTCATTGAGTCTACACCCTCAACTCCTCAGTCATTCAGATCTTCTAAACGCGAGTACTCTAGCTAAGCCATACCTTTGTGTGTGTTTGAGAATGCAGGTTCCGGTGGGAATTTCTACTCTTCTTGAGAGCGTTCTTATATCTAAGTGTGTGATCTACAAACTCTCTCACGTTACTCAATGTCTGGGTTCTTCCACCATGCTATGTATGAATGATTCAAGCAGAACAAAACAGAACAAAATCCTGAACCAGTGAAGAAACAGGAGCAGATGACTCCAGATGATCAGGCGGTGATTAGTATACTGGTGGTGCTGAATGCTAAGTGATTGGAACTCCTTTATCTAGGCTCTTTGTATCTTTAGGCACTTTGCAGCCAATTGCAGTAAAACATTGTTTCATTTAATCTACTCAGTATGCCAAAGATAAAACAGTTTGACAGAGTATAGTATTTTGCACCAACAACGTGGTTCAAAACAAAAGACTTTTGCACAGTACTGTACATCATTTTCTGCTTTCTGTAACTCCTGCCACAAAGTGAAGATTACAGGAGAAAAATAAAAAAAGAATTCTGTGAGAAATTAGATTTTACATCAAACTATTGCTTTACGGAAACTCTTTCCTGTTATTGAACTTTAGCCAACACTGTATCTGCAGACTTGAGTTTCTCCTGCAGAAAAACAAATGACTCAACTCCAGAGAGCATCCTGATTTAACCTCATATAAACAGCTGTGGGACCGAGACTGTACAACGGAAATAATGACAATCAAGTTATAAGGCCATTTAATACAGCTTCCTTTGAGACATTAGATAATTATAAACTATTACGCTTAAGCTGATGGAACAGAAGAGGAAAACACTACAGAACACAGGAAAACATCCCAACTCCCATTCAGTGGTTTAATATGAGTTATGGCCATTTTACCATAGATTATGCAGTAGCAGAAGGGCCACAGTCTCTAACTGTATGCCTGAATAGTGGAGCTATAGGGGAGAGGTTTCTAATAAAGTGACCACAGAGTGGAAGCACAAGATGGGTGTTTCTAAGTGGCCATTGAACAGGTGTTCAATTTTATTCAACAGTTTTGCGAAGACACATGGTGAGGAACATTATTCCAAACGCAAGTATTTTTACAACCCAGTTTTGCCCAAAATGTGGACTTTTATTTTATGCGTGTGTGAAAGGTCACATAAACAATTCAGCATGAGGGCAAATTCATCTGGCTGGTATTCATTAACTAGGACACAATCCAGCTCGGCAGGAGGGAACCGCAACACTGTAGGGACTTTAAACTCCAACCTAAATGAATTAGAATGGGATGTTGACCAGTGTGTCCAACGTAACAACAGATATGACTTTGGGAACAGGATGAGTAGGTTTATTCTAATGAAGTCATGGGTAGGCCTCAGCCTTTCATGGGCCTTCTGGGTGCACGTTGGAGGACGGTGGCAGTCTTAACATCCGCTGTGGAGGTGGAGGGGTTGGGGGGTGTTAAGAGAAAAGTGTGCCAACACCGTTCACATGCAAATCTGAGCGCAGAGCTGAAGAAGGGGGGCGAAGAACAGGTGTCCCGGGCCGCCGGGGTGGGGGACGGATAACAGAAAACCCTTTCACCTCACTCCTTCACTATCCTTCCCTTTTTCTCCTCTCCATCTCCTCCCTTTCTTCTCTCCGCACCCTGCCTGACTCCGCCATCAGCCTCGTTAATGAAGACACAGTGTCAAAGCAGTGTCCAGCAGTGTCAAATTTTATCCTGGAAAAAAAAACAAGACAGTCACTGTTTTCTTGAAGGGAGACGCAGAGATTATACATAAAGGAAGAATAAAAAACTGCATTAAAGAGCACATTTCCAATATTTTTCATTCATTTAATTATTCCCCCCCTGAACTCTATTTACATTTATGTGGTTTGATGTACTAACCGTCTTATTGGGTCTCAGCATGACCCTTTTCCAACCTCCCTTGTCCCTTAGAATTTTTTTTAGAAATTCAGAAAGCTGGACTAAATCACTCCTTATATCTTCAGTGTGAGTTGGTGGGGCTAAACTGTTGTGGGCCTAGCCTGGTGTACACTGAATAGGCCAATAGATGCTGTTTTTAGTTATTTTTCATATAAGGACTGAAGAAAAAATGATGTTCTGAAATACTTTTTTTTTTTTTTTACACTACAGGCCAGAAATTTTGGTTGATTCGTGGATTTTAAAAAATATAAACAATGTGTCCAAACACTCCCAGCACCTTTTCAAGCAGCGAATAGTTCTGTCTAATTTGCTGGAGCTCTTTTGGAACTTGTGGGTCTCCAGTGCGTCCCTGCAGCTCAATGAGAGAAAGATCTGGAGACCAGGACATCACTCTCTAAACTTGGACTGGATATAATTTTGGCACAGATTTGAAGATGCTTGGGATCCATTGAAGGGATCTTGTTGAGGAATTAAAATGTGTCAAATGATTCTTAAACCAGAAGGAATTGTATGATGAGTGATCACACAATGTGTGAAGGATACTTTTTTCTTGATCAACACAAAGTGAATGTCAGTCACTGAAGACAGACCTTCTCTATTTCTCTTCAGAAACAATAGTTTCAGGTTTTTAAGGGTAATTAATGTCTAACTGCAGACGAAAAAACACTTTAGTTAGATTTGTTTTAAAATTTCTGTTATTTTCATGTATTAAAATGATGAAAAAGCAGCATATTGTATTTTTTATTTAAAAAAATGAGGGTGGTCACAAACTTCTGAGCTGTAGTGTAGATTCTGTATCAAACTTCATGTTTCTATAAATGTGCCCTTTAAAGCAAACCTTACATTATGCAATAAGTGGGAGTCAGAATTGAATGAAAGGTCTTCCATCGCCCACTGTATGTCTAAATAAGGAGAAAAGAATAGGCATATCTGAATTAAGCATCAAGTCAAAAACATGCATTAGGAAACACAAAGTGCTTTAACAACAAACTATAAAATATATATATTTTCAAAATAAGGTCTTAATTTATTTACAATTAGTAAAATGCATTTACATGAAGAAATATTTTTCTCTCTATCAAGAGAGGTAAAACACTCAGTTTGACGTATAC
Organism: Hemigrammopetersius urotaenia; assembly: GCA_037974485.1. Taxonomy (NCBI): domain Eukaryota; kingdom Metazoa; phylum Chordata; class Actinopteri; order Characiformes; family Alestidae; genus Hemigrammopetersius; species Hemigrammopetersius urotaenia. The sequence continues at coordinate 8,943 of JBBPDC010176777.1, read as the reverse complement.
GTGGCAAAGGCTTTAGCATCAGCGAATTAAGAATAATTATGAAAGCAAAAGTGCAAATGGCATCTCTGTAATCAATCTACCAAAGCAGTGCAGCCAATCACAGCACATTTAAACTGAATAACACATAAAACACAGTTTAGGAAAAGCAATGAATCCAAAATGCACACAAACAGGACTGAAATGATTCACAGGACACATTTCTAAGTGGGTTCCATTACATTTGGAAATTAAAGAAATACTTCAGCCGTTTCCAGCTTAATGTCTATCTGCCATAGTCAGTATGGACGATTATTCTGATGGGACCCTCAGTAAAAGAACAGAACCCTGTTGAGTCAAAACATAATAATAGAACCCAAACGATGAAGAACCCAGTCTTTGGTTCCCGCTAGAAGTGTGTTCTGTTCTTCTAGCTCCTAATCATGTAAAAATTTGTGTTTGGGGTCATTTATTTGACTCTACAGATGTTTCAGACAGACATTAAGCTTAAATACACTGTAGTTCAATGTTTACAACACAGATCTGTTGCAGCTGCATCACACTGCGAAGCTGAAATGACTCAAAAATGGCTCAAGTGAAAAATTATATAGTTCACGTAATTGTCCGAATTCAGGTGTGGTCGATCAGGCAAGACTTGTCTGAAACAGAGCTGTACGATAAGAACAAAATATCAGTATTACAATTTTACTGTCACAAATGCCTTTAAATACACTAAGGGGTGTTGAACTCCAGTCCTGGAGGGCCGTGGTCCAGCACGTTTTGGTGATTTCCCTGCTGAGAAACACCTGGTTCACCTCATCAGTTAATTGTCAAGTTTAGTAAATGTGTTTTAGTAGGAGAACCATCAAACTGTGCTGGACACCAGCCCTGCAGGACCAGCGTTTGACACCCCTGGACTAAAGGATCCATATCATCACTTTTCTGGAATTAAAAAGGATTAAAGCTAACACTACAAGTCACTAGACGCCCAAATCGTTTCCGCTAAATAGACTTGCATTTTTTTGCCCAGTTCTTCATTAAGGTGGATCAGACTTGTGGATGTGGTTTAGGACACAGTATGACTTACTGTCACATGTAATAATGAACTAAACTTCAGTGCTACAGGCAATTGCTTTAGACAAACACGAGGGCTGTTGTTCACAAAGCAGTCGAATGAAGTTTGAGAGAAGTTTCTGTGATCTTTGGGTAACTGCTGTTTCTAGTGTTGGGCACGTTACACCAGCAGCTCCAGTTTTAAATCAAAAAAGCAATAACATGTGGTCTGTTAACCATCATCATCATATCTGTCTCTGCATTACTAACATCACAAAAGACTGAAATATGCAAATGAGCCTCTAACCAATCACAGTGTTTCTGACAGTGTTTCTACATCGTACATCTCTACTCCAAACATGCCTTGGTTGATCTAACACATCTGGGGTCAGTGAAAAATGAGCAATTTTCCAAAGTATGGACTCATTCCAAATGTGTGTGCTTGATATGGATCCACTAATCAGCGTCCTGTCAACATTCATTCTCTAAGAATTATAATGGGAGTGAACTGGGCTGATGTTTAAACTGATACACTTCCATTATCATCATAATCTACAAGTCGAGACACAAAACAAATGTGGTTCATTTCTTTTGAAATGTGTTTTCATTTCCTTTAAGGTAAATCCACCAACCTCCTAACAAGTTTGGCACGAGCTAAAAGCTTCTTCTCTGGCTAGAGCAATAAAACTTCAAGCATTTGTACTCTTTTACTATGAAATGATCGCTATAGAATTAAAGCTAATAAAACTGATTGATTAAGCAATAAACTGTAAACGTGTGACAGCAGAATACAATCTTTGGTCATCTGATAAAGAAAGAAATATGGGTTCCTATAAAAAACCTCGGAAATCATCCCTCATTCAGGAGTTTGGTCAAATTCCCAGCCTGAAAGTGGCCTCTCGTGGTCAAGACCACAAACTGCAGGCAGAAAACAGCCTGGTTAAAACTTGAAATTGCCACAAAAAATTGCAAGGTGCTTAAAAATGTGTGATACTAATAAATAAGTATAATTATTAGTATTATTACAAACATCAAAATAAACATTTACTAGAACGAATCACATTCCAGTAACAGCACCTGCTAATAACTCACTTCAGGTCTGGGTGTCCTGAAAGCATTCGGGTATAAAAATTATAAAATGGTAGAGCGAGCTTCACGTTGAACACTCTCTCTACTGTTTAAGATGACCTTAACACTAAGAGGCATTGGGGAAACTGGTCCCTGACTGATAAGAATTCACTATAATCTCTATAATTGTATAAAATAGCTTTGACTTATACTTTCAGAAGCAAAATTTAATTTTGATATATTTGATGTAACTGAAATGTAAACTTCGGTAATGTGTAAAATTTTTTTTACTTTTAAATGTAAAAATGAAATTATATAATGTAACAATTAAACTCTCATGCTATAACTAGAACTTTAATGTCTCTGTCAGATTGTGAAATCAAGGAACTGTGAATGAAAAGCTAAAATGACTTGAAATGAGTGACGTGAGTGATAATATCCAAGAATGAGAGGCAAAGCCCTCAGCTCCTGAGACTGAAAATGGTGTAAAACAGAATCTCTTCTGCGTACAGAAGCAGCAGAGCTAAAACTGAATCAACATCAAGAATCAGTCGGAGGAAAACATCTGCTAAAATGCAGTAAAGGTTTCTCCCGTTGATTTGACCATCACACAGTGATGTTTCTGTGATGACCTTAATCCCAGATGATTTAAATGTGTGTGTATATGTGCGTGTGTGTGCGCGCGCATGTGGTTGCGTGTGCCATTCCGTCACAGAGGTGACTACAACAGCACTTGGCCATACCTTGCACAAAAACAAAAAAACATGCACATGCCTTCATTACGAAAAGCTAACTACTCCAATGCTCCCATATGACTTCTCCTATTGCATTCTAGGAATTGCAGTCAGACTGTTGAAACACCTGAGCGCAAGCCATGTGGGCTGGAAGGACAGCTGAGCTGCGCTTCAAAGTAATTGGCCTTTCCAGGTTCTGCCCACATTAGCGTTAGCATTCCATATAAACACTAACTCGTTAATATGGTTCGCTCACATTTAAAAAAAACATTAACAATAAGGAGATGCACAGAAAATATTACTGACTTTGCCTACAAAAAAATTAACTACGCAAATATTTTGAAAAATTGGTGGAATTCCCCTTTCATTTTAAACTGGTCAAAAGTGAAGTTAGCATGTTGACAAATTTGCTGTTTTTTCCTACTCGTTTCCTAATTTTAAACTGGAAACTCAATGTTTGGTACCGACTCTGAAATATCTAAAAACAAAAACTGGGTTGTGTGCTATGTCAAACCTAGCAACAGTTGCTATGCATCTGCAGGCAGAGCATGGAGAGGACAATCAGTAAACATTCACAGGTCAAGATGATGCTCAAAAACATCTGATTTCCCATTACTGGCACTACCTGTTTCTCTTGTTTGTTTTATTTGTCCCTTGCTCTGGCTGAATCCCAGATGTGTTTTTCCTGTACATACAGGACTCTCCTTATGTGTGGACACTATATTGTTTGTCAACCAGTAGGGGTACTATGAGCCTTTGCAGTTCTGCAACAGGCAAACCATTGTGCATCCTAACGAAGCACAGTCCCAAACAATTTTTCACAAATGAAGGTATTCATTAGGGCCACTGATTTATCAGTAATTATCAATAACGGCCAAAAGGTTTCTAAAAGGGCCTTATCCTTTCAGGCACAAATGGAAACGGTCAGATGATAAGCAAAATGTGCTTATCATCTCAATGATAGTATTAATGTAATTGCAAAATGTAGCAATTACTCCATGTAGTATTCTGTTCATTTGGTACAGCTCTACTAAATAACGTTCTAAGTAGTGCACTAGTGGGACATTTGGGATTCAGCCTCTCTTCCTCACTCTCTATTTCTTATGCTTTTCCTTTCTACAGGTATGTGTCGTGTTCTGCACTACTCAGACTCTGATTGGACCCATGAAGGGGCGTGTCCTTTAGCGGCGGCTGTGGCTGGCCGGGTAAAAGTTCATCCTGTAGTGGTGGAGGCTGACTGGCTGTCCCAGATGTAGAGGTGTCATTTTTGCTGATTTTGTTTTCTTTCTTGTCCTTCTCTTCCTCAGTATTTTTGAAGTTTGGGAGGACGTCTACGGTGATGGTGGGTTTCTGCCGCAGGTCGTGTTTGCTGGGCGGCTCTGCGGTCATAATGGCGCGAGCGCCGTGCATTCTGGGAGGAGATTTACAGTGCAGCTCTCCTTTCGACTCCTTCCACAAGCGCAGCTGAGCAAGGTGCTCCTTTTCAATGTCCCGCTCAGACACAGGCAGCTCCAAAACCTGGAGGAGAAAGGAGACCGGTGGAGACAGAACTCACAAACACACCTCCAAAAAATGATCCCCCAAAACAGTTCAAAACTCAGGGGGAGGGAAGAGAGACAAAATGAGCATGTGAAAGAAGGAAGGAGAGGAGGAAGTGAGATAGCGAAAGGGAGAGTGTGAATGAAATAAAAAGGTAGAGAGGTAAAAAGATGATAGAGAGCATGAGAAAAGGAAGAAAAGAAAATGAGTTAGTGAGAGAGTATCATAGGAGAAAAGGGAGAGAAAAGGAAAGCAAGCAAAAGAAAGTGAGAGAATGACAATGAGAAAGGAGATGGTTAACAATTACTCCATCAAATCTACAAACGCTCACTGCTGAGCAAACTTTTAGGTGAAGCACAGTACTTTGCAAAAGTCTTGATTTTGAAGGGGTGGCTCAAGACTTTTGTACACAATGAAAACATATATTATTTTGCAGACATGTGCACAACACAAACAAAACAGAAAATATTGTGGAAAACAGACATGAAAAAATTCCTGCAGTACAAACATTGACCAGCAGGTGGAAACAAACTCCATTGTGTTTTTTCAGGTAAATACTTGTGACCAACATGCATTTGTTCCATCCTCAGTGAGCAATAAGTGTGCGCGCGCGTGTGTGTTATTTACTGCTCCAACGAGGAATCCCTCTTGCATGTAGTGTGGCTCTATGGTCCGAAGTCGCTCCATCGTCTCATACTGACCAGGACATGCCTTTAACTTCTCCTGAGACCCCAGCATGCACTTCAGCAACACAAGCCCAACACGGAAGATAATTTTTACTCCTAAAAAACACACACACACAAAAACACACACACACACACACACACACACACACACGTGTCTTTAGTTTAGTTTCTAATCTATCTTTTTACTAGTGTACGTAAACACCAGGCCACTTGTAGTGAAGAGAACTAGCACTCAATAAAAATACTAAGTTATTAATAATAATAAGTCTTTAACACTAATTGACACTAGAAAGTGTGCCATAGTGAGTCTGAAAAGTCTCCATGGAGCTTTTATTTTGAATCACCTTGTTAGTGTAAAAATGTTATTTCAAACCGTATATTGACTAGACTAAATGAAAGAAATGGGAACACGTTTTACTGCGATAAGCTGCAAAGTCCCTAAATACACAAGGTGTCTAGGTAAAGTAGTTCCAACCACTCAGCATTCAGCACCACCAGTATACTGATCACCACCTGATCATCTGGAATCATCTTCACTGGTTCAGGACTTAAATTAGATGGTCTTTGTTGTGCTAGAATGATTCATACATAAGCAACTCTGTGGCTTAAAAAACAAAAACACTCCTTTGAAACTGGTTAGGTTCAGGGGCTGGACTGGAAATGAGAGACTTTGGAAAGTCCTTCAAGAAGCCTGGAGAACTGTTCCTCAAGACTCCATTACACATACAGGAAAGTCTGGATCTTTGGAAGCAAAATATGAAGAAATAAGGGGTAGTTCAAGACTTTGGCACAGTACTGTAAAAATAGCCAAAGTATATGTCAAAGGTTTACTAATTTGAAAGGATGTGTGTGGTTTGAGTGAAAAGACCAGCCACAGAGTTGAGGAAGAGAGATTTTCTGAGTGCGTGTGTGTGTGTGTTTGTGAATAGGAAGCACACTGACTGCATGTATGAGAAGTTTGCTGAATGTGTGAATCCCACCTTCGCAGAAGAACATGTCCCAGATCCTCAGCACCGAGGCCCAGGGCAGAGTCCTGGAGAACACACACATGAACCACTCTGTCATGTAGAGAATCGGATCGATCTTGTGTTTCTTCAGATGCCGATGGGCCACACTGGACACTCGCTTCAGCAGAGCAAAAAGAATCTCTCCATCCAACTGGATAGCCTCCTGCAGTTACACATACACATACACACACACATAGAAACACACACTTATTTGTAATTTGTATTGAATACATTTGAATAACTATATGTGAAGATAATATATCCCACACATTTTTGATATATACATACACATTCACACACCAATATATAATCCAGTATTCTCTCTATATACAGTACTGCACAAAAGTCTTGAGCTACCCCTCATTCTTCATATGCTTATGAAGATCCAGACTTTCTTGTATTTTTAAGGTGGTTTGAGGAAACATTTTCCAGGCTTACTAAAGGACTTTCAATGACTCTCACAAGCAACACAGTGATCTCTTAAACTTAAGGCCTGAACCAGTGAATAAACAGGTGCCGATGATTCCAGATGATCAGACAGTGATCAGTATACTGGTGGTGCTGAATGCTGAGTGGTTGAACACCTTTATCTAGGCACCTTGCAACTTTAGGCACTTTGCAGCCTCACAGTAAAACATTTGTTCAAATTTCTATTATTTAATCTACTCAATATGCCAAAGATAAAACAGTTGACAAGCAGAAGCAAGGTCAGTCACAGCAAATTTGAAAGAAATTTGGGCTCAAGACATTTGCACAGGAGCTGCAGAAGGATTTTATTTGCCGGCATGAGTTGCTCATTAAGACAGAAGTGTTAAAGATCAGTCTGACAAGTTAATGAACAACTCTGTTTTGCTGAACAGCACAGGACCAGCAACCTTTAAACCGAACACTCAGCAGAACAGCTGGCATAAAAGTATTCATGTGCTTGTCCTGCGCAAGTTCAAACACTTTAGATAATAAACAGATGGCCCTAAAAAAAGTCAACTGTGTCTAGAATGACAGACAGCTGTAGCATGAAAGAGAGAGCTGTAGAAGATCAAGAAGAAAGATGCATTAATAGCGGCAAAGAGCTAAAGCTTATTCAGATAAAAGGGCAAGTGAGATTTAGAGTAGATAGATAATCATTAAGGGAAGTATTCTATAAATAGAAGAGCAGGATGTTTTTTAAGATAGTTTTTTGCGATCAAATCCTCACAATAATATTCACCATCCAGTGTAAAGGCTTCTCTAAAGAGCAGAGACTGTTACTGTTGCTCATGCAGATAAACTCCCCTGCTAAAGCAGACATAGTGTGCCTATGCTGTGCAGATGTGAGAGAGTGCTGCAGGGTAGAGATAGGTGTGAATGTGTGAGAGAGAGAGTGTTAATCTCACCAGGCCTGCGCTGTAATACCCTGGCAGATACTTCTCACAGATCTGAACCAGGCTCCAAAACGCTTCCTGAAGAAAATCGAACAAAGATACACCAGTAAACAGACAAATACAGGTTTTACAGAAGAACAAGCACTGCTTAACACAGCACAAGCAAAACTGGTTACTCAGTAATCTGTTGATCTAATCGAAGTACTCAGTGGAAGTGAAGTGTGATACTAAGTCTACACTACTCATGCCATTTTAGGGGTGTGTGGGTGTGTGTATTGCTAATATCAGAAGTGCAAATAGAAGAAAAAATGCCTGACCAAAAACTTTAGCTGGTGGATGGATGGATGGACTGACAGACAGACAGACAGATGGGCAGATAGGTAGAAACACAGAGAATATATCCAAAAGTATGTGGACATTCAACTTAAATAGTCATTTTAGCCACCCCTATTGCTAAAATATATACTGCTTAAAAAATTAAGGGAACACTTAAACAACACAATGTAACTTCAAGTCAATCTCCCACCTGTGAAATCAAACTGTCCACTCAGGAGGCAACACTGATTCACAGTCTACACTCTTTCAGTGACAATCAGTGTTGCCTCCTAGGTGGACAGTTTGATTTCACAGACGTGTGATTGACTTGAAGTTACATTGTGTTGTTTAAGTGTTCCCTTTATTTTTTGAGCAGTATATATTAAAATTTAGCACACAGTAAAGCAGTCACAAATGTTGACAGTGTATGGGGTCATAAAGTCATGTGGCTTAAAGTGTGGGACAGTCGTAGGATTACACATTTGCCACAGGTCAGTTCATGAAATATATGTCCTGCTAGATCTGCCCAGTCAACTGTGAGTTTTGTGAAATGGAAGCATCCAGGAGTAACAATTGCTCAGCCATGAAGTGGCAGACCAACTAAACAATACACAAATCCCATCATCTGCTGCTTCCCTCACTACAGGGCTCTAAACCACATCTAGGAACACAACAACTGGGCAACTATAAGTAGGGACAGGAATATCACCAACACACATTTGTTGATCAGACCATCTGTAGCAACATTCTTCCCTCATTATATAAACAGGAAACTCAGGACACAGGTCAGATTCTTATTTCTACAAAAAATGACAATAACTGCTGAATCTTCTCACACTTTTTCAATGGAGAGTTGTATCAATAAAAGTATTGATAAACAGTATCAATGGCTTCAAGCACATGTTTTTGCTTAGAAACAGGGATACAAGATTCTGGAAGAAGTGTGGGAAAATATGCACTCTCAAGGCTCAGAAACGTCAGAAAAACCCTGTAATTTCTCTCTGACCTCAGCAGGCATGTGCATGAGCAGCACTGCAGCGATCGGAGCCTGAGCCTGGCAGTAACCCTCCTCCGGCCTGTACAGACTGTAGGCCTTCAGAACCCGGAACAGATCCTGCTGCCTGCAAACACACACATATACACACACACACACACACACACACACACACACACACACACACACACACACACACACACACACACA
>JBBPDC010176746.1:0-16368 GCA_037974485.1 Hemigrammopetersius urotaenia | reverse complement strand
AACATGGCGCCCGGGGAGCAGTGCGCGGGGACGGTACCTTGCTCAGGGTACCTCAGCGGTGCCTAGCGGTCTTGGGGGTCGAACCCGGACTTTCTGGTCGCAGGGTGGATGCCTTAACCACTAGGCCACCCAACTGCCCAACTAGTTTAATCTATTCAATGGCAGGTGATTCAAAGCAAAATATAAAAAACATGGGGTGGCTCAAGACTTTTGCACAGTACTGTGTATAATTGTATACATGTGTGTGTGTGTATGTGTGCGTGTGAGCGCATGCATATGTGTGCGTGTTATTGATATTTAAAGTGCTTACATAGGCAGTGAAATCAAGAGATAATTACAGAGATAAGTACAAAAGTGAAGACTGAAATAAAAGCACTAATAGAATTGTGATAATAGTGCAGTGTTGTTGTGCCCAGACCTCATTTAAAAGCACAGGAAAATAAGGTTTTCAGCTTAGCTTTTTGGTCCCTCGCCTATAACGAATGGCCTGTTAAACCCTATTAGCACCTCCATTACATCTGATTTCACTTTAGCATCCATTTAAACGCCTGAGACAGTCTGAAGCCCTCGGCGCCTGCAAGCCCCACTGCACCTTCAGCGTCCGGCAACCGGAACGGTGAGTGAAACTGAAACAGTAGGGGTACGAGAAATGGCTGTTGGTCTGTGGGTTTTGCTCAGAACTTTGATGTTTGCTGCAGATTAGAAGCTAGGGGACTTTTCTCACAATAACACAAATAAAGCTGCTCTGTCTGGTCTGAGAGGGATGCCTGCTGATCTATGAACATCAATTCTAATATGCAGTGCTGTGCAAAAGTATTAAGCCCCTCTTCTTTTCTTCGTCTTGTGGTGATCAGTATTCTGGTGGTGCTGAATGCTGAGTGGCTGGAACACCTTTATCTAAACTTGGCAGCCTTTTGGCAGCCTGTCTCAGTAAAACATTTGTTTCTACTATTTAAGCTACTATTCCAAAGATAAGAAGGTTTGACAAGCAAAATAAAGTATTTTTTTGCCTACAAAGTGATTTAAAACAAAACAAAGAAATGAGGGGTGACAGCATTGTATGTAAATAAGTTGTTTTATCATTGGTAGCCCTGAATTGTGCCTCACTCAAAAAGCAGTCCAGAGTGAAACACTCCTTATAACCTCAAGTTGACAGAGCTAAACGTTTGTAGGTTGAATAGGCAGATGTTATGTAGACTCTGGATTTTGTGACTGTGATTTGAAATGGACTGATTTGTGATGAACTGCTGGAACTCTGCACTCTCAGTGATCTACTGCTGGAACTCCAGACTCTCACTGACCTACTGGTGGAGTTTCAGACTCTTGCTGATCTAGTGCTGGAGCTCCAGACTCTCGCTGATCTAGTGCTAGAGCTCCAGACTCTCGCTGATCTAGTGCTAGAGCTCCAGACTCTCGCTGATCTAGTGCTGAAGCTCCAGACTCTCGCTGATCTACTGCTGGAGCTCCAGACTCTCGCTAATCTACTGCTGGAGCTCCAGACTCTCGCTGATCTACTACTGGAGCTCCAGACTCTCGCTGATCTACAACTGGAGCTCCAGAGTCTCGCTGATCTACTACTGGAGCTCCAGACTCTCGCTGATCTACTACTGGAGCTCCAGACTCTCGCTGATCTACTACTGGAGCTCCAGAGTCTCACTGATCTGCTGCTGAGACTCTGCACTTTCACTGATCTACTGCTGGAGCTCCAGACTCTTGTAGAAAACTGCTACTAATCTACAGACTCTAAGAGTTTTTAAAGAATGTTAGTTGTCACCATGGTGATGTTTGTTGATTTAAAAGGTTCCCTTTTTAAATCTTGGTTCCTCCTGAGGTTCTTTGGGAGTTTTTCTGCCTCTGATGCCCTTTTCTCATTTTCTGTGAAGCTGCTTGGTGACGTTGGTTATAAAAAGTGCTATATAAATAACCCTGCATAACTTGACTAGTAATTAGAAAATAAACAACACTGAGCTCATCAAATACCATGGAAACAAAGAAGGGACAAAACTGATTCAAAGCCAGAGAGCAAAAAACACAGAGTTTAATTAACACCCACACTGAATTCAAGCCATTACGGTCCTGATTTATCTGATACACAAAAGCTACAGGATCAGGTTTATGCTGTGAAAAATGGGTGATCTTGGGAGGTCTGAGACCTCCTGACTAACAGAAAAGTGTAAGGGTTAGAATGGTGTGGAAAATTTTTTTAAATCTTCTTTGAGTTTTGTTTCCCCACCAACAAATATTGTCTTTTGTTTCATCATCCACAGTGAACACCAATATCCCCACCCTCGTCAGCAAAGATTTCACTTTCATTAAGTCCATTTACGCCTAAAAAATACAGAAAATAATATTTTTTTCACCAACAAGGTGATTCAAAACAAAAGATCCAGGGTTATCAAAACATTACCATGAAGCACTAGTAGCAGCTATAGCCTGAATTCTGCCCATACTTGTTTATATTTTTATATAATAGTACAGTGTCAGAAACCACATTAGCAAGTCTATTGGATATCACAGAACACCTCCATATGATATGAGGTACTAAATTATTGCTTTAAGACATGGAAATATCTATCAAGGCATTTGCTGCAGTGTTCGCCCTGTTGCTACGGCTGAGACAGAAAGAGAAAGGTAGCGTCAGTATCCTCTTTCTGCTGTTGAGTCATTGATGTTGCGCTGGAGCCTGTTGTGTGCGTCAGGAGACAGGGAGAGAGAGAGAGAGAAAGAGATGTAGGTCGCAGACTGAGAGATATCCAGCACTGGCCATTCACGCCATTGCATTATGCAAGAGGCCCAGTGTGGCCCAAATAGAGTCATTTCAATATCCAGAGTGCTGCCCTGCTGAGCTCTGCTGCAGTCGCGTGTCGTTTTAGTTCTTGGTGCTTTTAGAATAATTTGTCCTAACGAGAAACGCCCCGCGCATGTTTTTCCATGCTGTTTTTAGGCCTTCACACTTTCTGCGAACAGAGGGGGGAGAGTAGGAGGTGTCCGAACGCAGCGGGAGCAGAGACTGGAAAAGCAGCCAGAGTCTCTTAAAGCAAGTGGTCTGCAAACAAGCAAATTTACACAACCACCCTCCTGCACCCCCCACATGCACAGACATACACACACCCTCCAAATGAAGTTCATACGCCAGGCCATATTTGGTGTCCAATTTCTACTTTTGGTTTTGCTTGAAGGTACTGCAGCTAACAAGCAATGGAAACCTATGTATCTGTGTTAATAATCACATGGTCACCTCAAGCAATGTTCAGTAATCTCAACTAGACTCACTTATGTGGTTTCTGGTATTGTATGACACTGTTATGGGCCAAAGTATGGACAATAGTAGGCTATAATATTTTAGCAATGGAGAACCTTCGGAGCTTTCTAGGCCTTCAGAGTAGGTGTAAGGATTTATAAAAACTAAAATGCAATTAACTTATTCCATACAGTTCATTTAGATTCCATACAATAACTTTGTATCACAGCTATGCAAACATTGTCATAATATTTAGTCATTATTCAGTTTTGCTTGGGTTAAATTCAACGGCTTCTCTTTGCGATAATAAATGAGCTCTCCCACTGGTCAGGCCTCCAAGCACTCTCCACTTTTAGAGGCTGATATTCAGCCCAAAATCTGTTACAAATTTCATACACAACCTGGAACAACTTTACAAGCTTCAGATATCTATATTTAATCTAGAGCCACCAAAAAAACAGCTTAGCGTGAACATTCTCACTAATTAGCATTGACTAGCATATTGTGAAAAACAAAAGATTCAGTACTTTTTACAAAATTTCTTGTGAAACACCACACTCACACAGTGTGTGTTGTTCGCTGTGTTTTGTTCCAGTGGGGCAGCAGAGTGTTGAATGGTTTGAACATGATGGCCTACTTTTTGAGACTGATATTCAATGAAGAGCTTCAATTCGTCTGGTATCGGAAACAGTCACACTTTTCATTCTCTACTCAAGAAATGGACTTCAGACACCAAGCATGTCTCGGCAGCTTTGGTGGGGGCTTTTTAATATACTCAAGTATCAAAAGTAAAACTACAGAGAGTTATTATGCTGATACAGCATTTCTCCTCTTGTGCCTTCAGTTTTGGATATAGATCAAATTTCACTCTCAGTCTAAATATCGTGGTATATCAGGTGTCTGTAGAGCGTTTTTGTATCCTGAAAGCTTGTCAGAGTTTCCCTGACCTGACTGCGGTTGCTAAGCAGCGACTGGGTGTTTGGTATTTAGTGAAAGGTGAGCAATGATAGGTTTAAATGATTTTACTTCACAGCATATCACAGAAAGCAGAGCAGGGTGTTTTGCAGTGAAACATACTGACAGTAGATATGTAGAAAAATGGGAAGGTACAGATTTTTAAGTACAGTAACAAAGTACTGGGTCCTATTTTACTGTCCACCACTGTTTATAACACAGGGCCTTTTGGTTAGCAAAACAGTCAGTGAAAGACAGCCTTCTCTCTCTCTCTCTCTCTCTCTCTCTCTCTCTCTGCCCCCCCTCCCTCTCTCTCTTTCTCTCTCTGCCTGCCTCTCTCCCCCCTCACTCTCTCTCTCTCTGCCTCGCCCTTTCTCTCTCCCACTCCCTCTCTCTGCCCCCTCTCTCCCTGCCCCACCCTCTGTCCCTCTCCCTCCCTCCCCGCTCCTCTCTCTCTCTCTCTCTTTCTCTCTCTCTCTCTCTCTCTTAGTAAAGATGCTTAAATCATGAGCAGTGAGGCGACGCCCCTGAAGAACATGTGAGGCAGAGGGCTGGAGCTGAAGCCGGGCTTTGTTAAAGTGAATGAGCTCCAGATTATCAGGATGAAGTCATTTGCCATTAGCGTTGGTTTCTTAAAGTCAGTCGAGGTCAGAGGTCGGCTCTCTTATCTCCGCCGTGTGACCAGACCTTCCTTTTTGCTTTCACAGACCCGGTAACCAGGTTACCATAACAGTTCAAGCTCAAAGAAGAACAATTTACTTCACCTTGATACATATCATTGACATAACCATAAACGTAGAAGATGTGACATTCTAATTTGAATAATGACATCAAATAGCATCTGTCATGACAATTACTCAACACAACACTGCTACCAATAAACAACAACTAATAGCTACTAATTAGCATTGTTTTGTTGCTAACATGGCTAACAGTTAAGAATAAGTGCTAGTCATCATGATTTGTTTGCATGTATTTACATATTCACTTTTGCATATTGTTCGTCTATTAGAGTGGACCACACATTTGATTATCTAAAAACAATAAACACTGCACTGCTGCATGTTTCGATGGACTGTCCTGTAAAAGGCCCAATTAACTCAAATGTCCTCACTGCTTTAAACTGAAACAACAACTAAACATTCAGTCTGGGGTGTAACTGCATCCAAATGTTTGGATGGACCATGAGGGCATCAAATGACATGCCCCAAACAATCACATTTGTCCAAGATTGTGTCCTGAGGGCTCAGGCTCGACCCTGGATGTCTCTGTGAAAGGCCACTGCTCCACGTCTCTGCCCGAACAATGAGCACCAGTGTTTGGCCCGCTGAGGCCCCAAAACAGAGGCGTCCCGTGCGGGACTAGCGGTGGGCAGCTACATAGTGGCTCTTTTCTGTAGCGGCGGGTCACAGCCAGACCCCTTTGGCCTTCATATCCCACGAGAGTTAGGGAGAGGTTCACTCGCAATGCGGGTCACATTCAGTCACATGGAGCTGCCATGACAATGGCATGACTATGTGTGTGTGTGTGCGAGTGTGTGGAAACACTAATAGGCCAGGGGTGCATGGATGACTGAATGCAAGTTGCATAATTTATCTGAAGCGTTCCAGGCCCAAGTTCAACAACAACAACAACTTTGACGCTACAATGCTCTTGTGTACCGAAACACATAATAAATGTATTTACAGTGAACTTGAGCAAGACCTGTTTCAGCAGTTCACTAATTAGGCCGTTAGCGTATAAACTCTGGCCGAACTGCAAACTATTTGGCATCCGTGTTATGGTGCTAGGTCTTTAGGGGGCACTTTTGTAAGGAATGAGTGGAGTGTCAGTGTCAGAGTGGTGGTTATTTAGTGAGTAATAGGTAGCAGGAAAATTCCCACCCATGTTAGCTAGATCTTCCCCTATTGCACAATGTTACCAAGCCAGGAGGATGAAGGCAGTCCCACACTTCCTCCCTAAATGTAAGGCTCAATACGCTTGAAGGGGAACACTAACAGCTAGTTGTTGCATCAGAGAGCAGATGACCACCTAGGCTAGCATCCTACTGCCTGTTTGGAGTTATAAAATACTATCCAGGTAAATGTTAGTACCATGCAGTACACTCAATGTAAACCTACATTCAGATGTACCCATAAAGTGTGCCTTGAGAAAGATGGACATAGCCAAATTAAAAAAACTGGTGTCTTGAACAGGGAGTTCCCAAATGCTGAGTACAAAATAGGTGTGGGTTTATTCCAACAGGCAAAAGGTGACAGACAAGCAAGAATCCAAAACCAGAATTCAGTCTGACAGGTAAACAAATACAAATCATTAGACAGGAGAACTGTATCTTGTAATCCAAGCAATAGTGGTCAACAAGCAAACAGAACAGGCGGGGGTGAACAAGAATCACTGTCGAGAAAATCAGGCAACTGGATCAATAACCTGAACAGAGAATGTCTGGTATCCAGGTAATAACACTGTAAACTAGGGTTGATTCTTTTGAGGATGGGGTTAATGAAACGGAGCATGGATTTGGGAGGGAGCGAATTTACAGACTGGAGCCTCTTTGTGCCCTGACAAGTGATTAAAAATTCAGTTTAAATGAAACATTTAAATAGATTGGGACCCAATGACTTAGCTTAAAAACACAACTGCAGTGAAATACAGTATAATTACATGAACAATGTTAACAGAGGAATGATGAGTTGATGAGTCCTGCAGTAGGTTTTAGTGGGCCTATAAAGATCACAGTCTGTGTTTGGGCAGGATCTTCTGAGAGGCTTAGTGGAAACAGGCCTGGTTCAGTTCTGCTCTGACACTTAACGTCACACTTGGACAGGGGTGCGATTTCATTACTCGCCTCAGAGAGGGGGTGTTAGAACAACAGTGGTCAGTCTGGAGCCGAAGGACAAAAAGAAGAGTGGGGGCAGAGCGTCAGAGCGTGTCCGGACAGAAACCAGCCCAGGACCCGCAGTCTATATATATATATATATACATAACGGCGCAAGATTCTTATCGCGCGATAAAAAAAATATCGCCGTTAACTGCAAACCCCTCCCCAACCCCCGGACAGAGTGAGCTGTGTCTATACTACGCAAGCTATGAGGAATTTCACCTTGATATTTCAGTGACTTGTCCGGTTCACACACGTTTGATATTGATATATATCCATATGTGATAATATGCCTCTTAATGTATAATAATGCATTATATATATGTAAGCATATGTAAGTATCTATCCCATAAGATCTATATGTTACATGAAGGACAAACATATATTTTTAAATATATATTTTAATATTACATATGGAAATGTGTATGTGTCCATATCTGATAATACATTTTTGTATGTATATGTTATTTCTAAGTATATGGTATTTCTAAGTAGTATTTTCAAATATATATATATATATATGAAAGATTAAGGACTTATATGCAAAGCCACCAGCAGAATGCAAATACTGTGAAAATATTTTGTAATTAGCAATTGATTTGATTTTCACTGTATTTCACACCTGGACACTCTGAACTGAATGCCAGTTAATGGGATGTGGCTGTGGCCTTTGGTTCTAATCCAAATACATAATTAAAAACCAGGGAATGATTTTTACAAAACAAAAAAAAATCCTACCAGAGAACCTGTTGAAAAATGGTTTGGATCACCCTTAACATAAATTACACAGAGCAGTGGCATTTTAAATGTCCTCAGACAGGTGTTCTAATCAGTTCAGCTGCTTCCAGGTGCCCCCACTGCTCACACAGGTGTTCAGTCACACACATACACACACAGCCTGTTTAATCTCAATAGAAAAGCACTGACCAATAGAATGAGGTACTAAGGAGAAGCCACTAAGCCACCATACCCAATGCCAAGCTTTGGCTAAAGGAGCATAAAGCCTCCCAGAATTGGACTGTGAAGTCTCTAGACTGATGAAGCTCCATTCAGTTCTCCTGGAATCATTTGGCGTGATGTTCATGATCCAGATCTTCCAACATCAGTACCAGACCAAACTAATAGTCTTATAGCTGAATGCAATCAAATCCTCACAGCAACATCCAAAGCCTTCCCAGAAGAAAAGTGACTGTTATTGCGGCAAGGAGACGCAAACTCCCCATATCAACACCAGACGAAAAGCTATATGATCTGCTGTCCGCAAACTTTTGGACAATTTAGTCAATGGGGAAAGACCTGTAAACACTGAGCACAAACACTGTCTACTACAAAATGAATTAAATCACAAAAAGTTGTACAAACAATATGTGGTTTTCACCCCCTGCGCTTTTTAATACATATTTAGGAGCTACGAAATAAACAATGTTATGGTAAATTTTATGGTTTTTAGCTTGATGTTCTGCAGCTTGTTAGAAAGCACTAAAATATATAGAAAATACCCAAAGGTTTGGAGTTATGTTAACAATAAACAAAACATGTATATTGACTGAGGGTGCATATAACTGTGTGCAAATCCATCCATTTGGCTCTTTTTACTGAAAGGTGGGACCTCCTGCGACACCACCATCATTCAGTCACCAGCTCCATTTTTCAACCAGAGAAATCAACTTTATAATGTCTTCAAATGCTGCAACAGGACCAAGTGAGAGGAACCAGCAGAAGCATAACGGTTCAATCAAATAATCGTCGAAAGATCAATCAGTTCCATAAATGATTATCAGTGTCAGCCTCGGCCCAGCTGTCGTTACTTACTGTCACACAGTGCAGCCTGAGCCAGAACACTCGCCAGGCCTTTGTGGAGAGGAGAGAGAAAGGAGAGATGGGCTGCTCATAAACAAGCTTTTACACACACACACACACACACACACACACACAGATACACACTCAACCGCCCGTCCTCTGTCATATGACCGCTGGTGGAGCCGTGGAGAGAATACAAAGATTCTCTGTGTGCCTGTGGGTGATGAATAGAGAGCATCGTCCACTCATTCTCTCTCTCTCTCTCTCTCTCTCTCATGGGGCATATCGTTATTATACACGGAGCACATCGTTATTACTACTTATTTTTTACATATAAATACATTCATATATAATGCATAAAATTAATTACATATTACATATATATATATATATATATATACACTGTTCCAAAGCACCCGCCTATATAGTGTGTTGGTACGAAAAAATGCATAAAAATGCATTAAAAAAACACACTTTAATTTAATTTTAAACTCAGTTTAATACATTATCCTTAACAAAAATGTAAAGATAAACCCATATCCGTACTGTACAGTTTACACTGAACTCCTGCAGTGCTAGAATGTAAATACAGATGTTACCACTATGCAGTCTGCACTGTAATTCATGCACCAGCATTTTCTTTGGTATGCATTTTCGTTTTCTTTTGTATAAGTACGGTGTATGTAGTATGTATGTATTATGTATTTTAGTAATAAAAATACATAAAATGTACGAGTAATCACCAATCATTTTTACAGTTCAGTGATTTACTGTTCATCCGGTGGCGAGTTGTATTGTATTAATAATTAGCACTAAAATACATGACGAATTATATATTGCCACAAAATAAAATATTGTGGAGAATTCGTTTCCACGATTTTGCTGGGGTTTTTGCCAAAATTATTAGTTCGGTTCTAAGAACATTTATGGACACATATACATATATATATATATATATGTTATAATAATTCTATATATATACATATATATATATATATGTTATAATAATAGAAGCATACAAATTATAGGCATATTATTATTACATAATTTACATGTACCTACATATATACATTTGACATATTGGGAATATGGGACATACTATTATTATAACATATATATATATATATGTCAAATGTATATATGTAGGTACATGTAAATTATGTAATAATAATATGCCTATAATTTGTATGCTACTTATAATTAATATGTAATTATAATATGTTATACATGTAAAAATATAACTATATATATATATACTAAAAGTATCCAAAAACTAGTACAAAGAACTACATACACACACACACACCCAGTCCCACAGGCTGGTTCTTGCAGCAGTTGGCCAGATTAGTGATGGGAAGGACCAGAGACTGTGCAGATCAAAACAAGATTGAAAACATGAGTTAATCCGCACTGTATGAAAATACGTCTCTATCCACTCCATCTCTTCTAAACCTGATCTCAGCACTGCAGTGTGTGTGTGTGAAGGGCACTCCAAACCAACCGCATCTGTAACTCCAAATACACTAAAAAGCTCACTGACTGAACACACCTTAATTAAAGCACATGTATTAATTAAACAAGTGCACACCCACACACACACACACACACACTGAGTGGGCACATCTTTTAGATTCTGTATCTCCTAAAGTCACCTTCAGTGTGGAGCTGTGTGTTGTGCTTCATACACACATACACACAGACACATCTGTGCCTCTGTCTCTCTCCCCTACCTGCTGACCTACATAGAGCTTCTCTCTTTCCTCCTTCCCAGAGAGGGAGAGATGGAAAGAAAGGGAAAGAAGGAGAGAGAGCGAGAGAGAGAGAGAGAGAGAGAGAGAGAGAGAGAGAGAGTATGATTTGATAAGCTAGCAGGAAGGCCTCAAATCCATTGGCTCGCCTGAGTTAGTCATTGTCACCATGAGAAAATGTACACACCCTGTCAGAAAAAACACACGTTGCGGTGGACTTTAGTGCTATGTATATTTTATCCAACTTCAAAACTAAATGCAAAAACTGTTCAAAAATGCAATAAATGCCTTGATGTGGTCATAATATGAAGAATATAGGAGTACACACATACACTACATACACTATGATCGAAGCCAGCTTTTGGAAATATTTGATTACAGTTGGTCAGCTGCAACAGCCTTTTTCAAGGGCTCAATGGACTTTGTTGGTCAAATTTGTCATATGTCTTGTGGAAAATATTTAACTTGCTGCATGTTTATTATACTATATAACTGCACATAAAATCACAATTTACTTTAGAATGTTATTTGTATGTATTTGACCCCCACTATTTTATTATTTTGTTATGACCCCAGCCCCCCCCCCTTTTTTTTTTGTTTAGTGTCCTACTCCTAAAGTATTGCAGTAGTTTGTTCTCTTTGTACATTGCTGTGCAAAAGTCCTAGGCTAATGTGAAAATGAGTATAACTAAATATACTAAATAAAACTAAAATGAATAACTACAAATAACATTACGCAGTAAATAGTGATGATATGTTCAGTGTACAAGTGTGTTCCTTGTGGAAGCCCAGTATTAATTGTAGTTTACATTAGAAAATTGGTTTGGCTCAATCAGTCCTTCATTAAATGAATCATACACTGTATTTGTTTAAATTGAGGCAATAAAAATAATTAACAAAACAGTGTATTATAGGCCAGCTGTTATTCTCTTTTTTTGTCCAAAATTTGATAAGATTTTGACTGATAATACGAACATAAGAACATTATTAACAGATGTCATATGCCGTCGTAACAGATTATGTCTGTTAATGACATTGCCATGGTGACATCGAACACCTGAGTATCGGGCCTGACAATTACCAGTAATTCCAACATGACCCTCTTATATTAATGGGCATAATCAGTCATGACACCTGCAAAAGTTTTGAGCCACCCACATTTCTTACTATTTTGCTTCCAGACTTTCTTATTTTTAATGTGGTCTTGAGGACCAGTTCTCCAGGCTTCCTAAAGGACGTTCAAAGATTCTAATTTTCATTCCAGCTCTAAACTTAAGACACACAGTGACCTACGCATGAATCATTGAAGCAGAACAAAGATCATCTAACTGAAGGTCTGAACCAGTAAAGAAACAGGTGCAGATGATTCCAGATGATCAGGCGGTGATCAGTATACTGGTGGTGCTGAATGCTGAGTGGTTGGAACTCCTTTATCTAGGCTCCTTGCATCTTTAGGCACTTTGCAGCCTGTCACAGTAAAACGTTTGTTCCCATTTCTTTTTTATTTCATCTACTCGATTTGCCAAAGTTAAGACAGTTTGAGAAGCAGATATATGTATTTTTTCACAAAATGATTCAAATGATTCAAAGCAAAATATAAAGAAGTGAGACTCAGTACTATATTTTCTATCTTGATCCATGCACATGTTATCCAGGCCACAAGTAGTTAGACAGCTGGCTGATTGTTGGTATCCAACATCTGGAGACATCTAACCCAGAGCCGCCAGGTCGTTTTGCTCCGGTGCACAGATCACTGTTGCTCAGTGGATTTCGAAGCTGCACAGTGAGGTGCCAAATGGGCCTTGGAGACAGAAACAGCAGCCCAAAGACAGGCAAGGTGAAGGGGCTTAAATCATTCAGTGGACACTGTTCTGAGGGAAAGACGAGAACTCTGCGTCCGGATGGCGGCGGCTATTCTGGACCAGCCACAGGAGGCTACAGCTCTTTTCACTCCGGAAAAAAGTTAAGATTCAGTTTACAGCTCAGTGCCAGTTTTTGACTAGCCTGACCCCTTTCTAGTCTTCTCATTGTTACCAAAAAATAAGTCCTGCACTTCTCCCACCTGAAAGCCCTCTTACCTCTTAATCCTGTTGTCCAATATGTGTTTTATTTGGGTATTTTGCCCAAATAAAATGACTTTTGTAGGATTACATGAAGATCCTGATTCATAAGAACAGCCAGTACCTCACCTGCAGCTGTGATATGTCACCATCTCAAAAACACTTTGACTGATTAGAAAGATATTTGCATAGTGTAGCCTTCTGCAAAATCAATATTGCAGAGACTGATATCACAATGACAATAAAAGGTCCCATGACATAAAAATGTAATTTTATGAGATTTTTTAACATTAATACGAGTTCCCCTAGCCCACCTATGGTCCTGCAGTGTTTAGAAATTGCGATAGGTGTAAAGAGTGCTTTGATCATCCTGCTCCACCATTGAGAGAATGACAGCTCAGATGTCGTCAAACGGGGAAAGGTTCCTGTCCTTTTCTCATGCTTTGCCCGCCCAGAGAATTTCGCCCCCTTCCCCTAAAAAATTAGCTCCAACGACTGTCAATGCTATGTGTGAGAGACCACTTTTGCCTGTAGAGACATCATGGCTTGCAAATGAGTGAAGCATGGTTGTTGCTCGGTGCTTAGATGTACAAATGAGCACAAAAGTATTTTTTAGTTCCTTCATGCGAGCCTCTGAAGAGCTAGTGGGTTAATTTTATTTTCTCTGGAAATGCGCCAACACAATGTAGAGCTGGTCTTGCTGAACAGCTGAAAATTACATCTGGATCAGTTCCAACTCTCCTTGGCTCAGCTACAAACCTCTGACAAGTAAGTCAACTTAACGCTATAGAATTTTGTTGCTTTGCTGTACATGGTTACCTAGATTTTTGCCCTTAGAAAGTGGCTGTAACATTAGCTCTGCAGCTAACAGCCCAGTTGGCAGGCTACTGTCACAAATGTAAAGCTAGAGAGCATCAGGTATGTGTGTGCGTGGTGTGTGAATACACATGCTGCTGTTAGTGTTATGGCATGCGCAATATCTGCCTTTCCCCTCATTGAAATGACTGAGTGAGCACCTCTGCAAACCAGGGTGATCAGACGAGAATGGGTAAAATTTGAGGAGTCTTACAGCAACGGGGCTATAGGTACTGATCTCAACTGCTTGGCTATCAAGGAAATGTCCCGAATCTCACTACAGAGAATATAATTGTCTTTTACCAGCTACGTGACCGCAGTAGCCATTGCTATACATTGTAAACATTAGTGCATGGCACCATGGTCGCAAGCTGGCCTCTCCTCCACCCTCCACCATGCTCCACCTCTCTCCTCCTCATTATCGTTTAAAGGTACAGACACGCCCTCCGGAAATCTCATTGTGGGACTGCCTCTAAGTAGCTGTAATTCTGCAACAAGACTGAATTTTGGTAAGAGATTTTGGATACAGCATTAGGGGACCACTAAGGCCTATATAAAAGCATAAAAAATCTGCATGTTATGGCACCTTTAACACATTATATATTGCATTGCCCTAGAATATGCTGCTTTCCCCCTACAACAAACAAATGTTTTTCCATTACAAATAATTTGACCCAAACTCAAGCCAAACTCAAGCTACTTGATGGCAGGTATAAATGCAGGCTGCAGCTGAACTGACATTTGAAAATGTTTTAAATCAGCAATGGAGATACAGACTAACAACTGGAAAGTTGATGAAAAACAAACACACAAATCTTTTACATTGTGATAAATGCAAAGGTGACCCGGCCGGCCATAAACTGTGTGGATAGAACTGAGTCAGAAACTCTGTTACCGGACTGAGAAACACTGGAAAATCAAAACGGAAACATTGCAGTACAGTTAAGGTACAGCACAGTTCCTTTAGATCTGTGGAAAAGTGTCTATAGACTCCGTAGGTGTATGTGGAGCGGGGTGTCCTTTCGTAGATCAGAGAGCTTTGGCACTGTTTAGATGCGGTAGCATGCCAGGCAACCAAGAACTGACTGTTACATGAGATAATCCGTGAAGAACCTAGAGATGACTTGTCTCTTGGGTCACAAGCAGGATTTGGGTTCTGCATGATCAGATTTTGGCTCCTGAACTGCATTAAATCCAGAAATCAGCCACAGTTTAACCCAATCGAGTTGTGAAAAACTGATTAGATACATCTCGGAAAAACGAGATTCCGATCCAGAGCTGGCCTTCGGTGCCAAGACTGCCAGTTAGCGCTGGAGAATTCATTCCTGTTGGGTCTTTCAGCATTTTCTCTCCACGCAAACTGCAGTCTGAATGCTGAGCTTCTTTTTAAGCTCTCCCATGAGACCTCTTTGGTTGCTGTCCAAACTAATGGTATCTTACAAAGACCTGCATGCACAGTGCTGCTCTCATATGTGTGATTATGTGCTAGCTTTTAGGAACGGGCTAGCTTGGTTACTGCTAATGATTAGTTTTTGGATTGACGTCCATTAGCATCACAGAAGCCGCCTCTTTCAATGTAAGGTTTTTCCACGAAGCTGATGGGAGAAGCTGCTGACCTGTTGACCTGAAACTTGTAGAATGTTGGATTTTTCCAAGTTCTCAGTGAGATAGAGGGCAACCCTATTCTACTATGCTCTTTAGCTAGTCTGTCATGTGTAGGAGATTTAATGTCATATTTCCACTCAGCATACACACTTTTCCTCTTAGCTGAATCAGTATAGACATGAAGTTCTGCTGTAATTCAGTTTTGCTCTTTTACTGACAACAGTAAAAGGGGGGGGGCGTATTTTATCATTTCAGTTTCTTCCGGGATCAATAAAGGTTTCAGATTCTGACTCTGTATTCTATTAACTACTCCAGGTCTGAACCGTTTTGGAGAAATCAGTGGTGTATCACAGCTTTCATGGCACTCAAGTTTTTACCTTTTTAATTGTGACTGGATCCTCGGAATTATGAGGCCCGTTAAGTATTAAAATATGAATTACACTAAACATCTGAACATCATGAGGCTGGCAGCTCCACCTCACCAACACCACATAGTTATGTTGCAGTTTTAAGCAATTAATTTTTAAGTGGCTGGTGTTGTTGTAGCATAGTTTAAAAGTAGACTTTTCATACCTGAAAGTTCAATATTGAAACTTTTTACATTGTTTACATTGTTTGATCTGGTTAGTTTTGGTTACATGTTGCACTTTTGTGAGCCCACAAAATGACTTGGTATGACCTACAGCCTGCCAGCATCAGATACGTCCTGTCACAGACATGTCCGTCATCATTACTCTCATCCTGTGGTAATCAGATATGTCCTGTGTTCGTCACCTACATCCTGTTATCTTACATACAGTAATCATCAGATACGTCCTGTCATCATCACCTACATCCTGTCATCATCAGATACATCCTGTCATCATCACCTACATCCTGTCATCATCACATACATCCTGTCATCATCACCTACATCCTGTCATCATCACCTACATCCTGTCGTCATCAGATACATCCTGTCGTCATCACCTACATCCTGTCGTCATCAGATACATCCTGTCGTCATCACCTACATCCTGTCGTCATCAGATACATCCTGTCGTCATCACCTACATCCTGTCATCATCACCTACATCCTGTCATCATCACCTACATCCTGTCATCATCAGATACATCCTGTCATCATCACCTACATCCTGTCATCATCACCTACATCCTGTCATCATCACCTACATCCTGTCATCATCACATACATCCTGTCATCATCACCTACATCCTGTCATCATC
>JBBPDC010176737.1:0-16370 GCA_037974485.1 Hemigrammopetersius urotaenia | reverse complement strand
CCATCCATCCATCCATCCATCCATCCATCCATCCATCCATCCATCCATCCATCCATCCATCCATCCATCCATCCAATCACTTATCCTTAACCAGGGTATATATATTTTGGCTGAATATTCCACGAGTGGAAATGTTAACATAGTGTGGTCAGACTGAGGAGCTTCTTTTAACATTCATTAGAAATCTATTTAGTTGCTACAAACATTAATTCAACACAGGACCAACTCCGGAGGCTCCTCCAAAGCTCAGTGCTGAAGACTACTAGCTGGCTCTTGCCGTTGGGGATGGTGACCTTAGGCTAATGTGCAGGTGCTCCAGGTCATCCCATTCTGTTGACAGTTAAGTAGATGTTAAGTTGACCACATATGTCAGCAACCTTAGCTGAATTCACTAATAGGAGTGATACCTCTGGGCAGATAGCTGAACTAAAGTGGGAAAGAAAATAATCATTACAAAAAAGTTATTTACATAGTACAAAAGCTATCTTTGGGCTGAATCTCATGAAATATATATCAAATATCATTCAGAGGACTGTCAAAAAGAAGGTATAAGAAAACACTTTCTCTGTTCAACTTGAAAGCATTGAGTAATGTTCCATAGATGGCCAGGTATGATTGATGAATAGAACAATTTTGTATGATTACAACAGAGATATTTTGATTGGACTTAAAGTCTCTCCTTAATGAAGATTGGACCCTGTCAGTATCTGTTCCCTGCAGTGCAATCAGACATGCAGGAGAGAGCTGTGAAGGAGAGTGTTCTCACACTTTCTTATACTCTCTCTCTTTCGCTCTATCTCTCCCTCTTAAAATCTCTCTCATTGGATGGAGCCATCACCTGTCTCCACGGGAGAACAAAACCCCTATTCCCTCAGGGTGCAGTGAGATGACCCCAGTAAGAAGGCAAGGCTCCAAATAATCGAAAGACCACTGCTGCCACCTCAAAGCACAATGGGCAAACTGAAACGTTTAAAGCCCCTTGGAGACCCAGCAGTGACTTTGAATTTCACAGCAAAGCCTTTTTCAACATCTGTGACCTGTCAGGTGTTTATTGTATCTTCAAGGAGGCTGAAATCTATAAACTGCTTGAACATCAAGTAAAGTATGAGCACGGTGTGAAACTGGAGCATTGTCCTTTAATTTTGTGGCTGTCTAGAATGAGGTTTATTTGGAGTGTAAGGCTAACTACCTTATTGACCAGTTGCTCTCTGAGACACACCAGATGTGTAATGTGTGTATTAACTGCTCATTTGATGACTCTAAAATCTGTTAAACAGATTGAATCAGACGGTTCCAACACCTGTTCCAACAGCATCAAAAATCATCTTTGAAAGGCTTTTTAAACGTTTGCAACCTTAATATGTGTTATTATGAGCCAGAAATCTGTCTACAAACAGGGCACTGTCATGGGTCAGGCCGCGAGGCTCAGACCCGGAGCTACCTGGAAGCATGCAGGAACGTGCAGACAACCAAGGATCCATGTCGATAGTGAAAAAACCAAAAAGCAAATAAATGGGCACGATGGCCACCAATAATCAGAACACTTGAAGCAGAACAGGGACACTAAACAAGGAGCTCATTAAGATGAAGAACACATGAGGAATGGTTAACAGAACGGGGAATATATACATACACAATCAAGGGCTAAACACAATGCAGGTGAGACTAAGGGGAACACATGACAAGACACATGACAAAGAAACAGGTATCAAAATCAAAGCACACAGAAAGCAAAGAACATAAAACAAAAGGTAAAAAACAGAAAACAGTGGCATCTAGCGGCCACCAACCGTGACAGGCACAGTGCAAAATATCAGTGTCGAGAATAGTTTTCTGATTTTTTCTCCCTGAATCTGTATGATGTGTTCATCCAAAAATCAGTTAAAATTATTAGATTTTTTAAATCCATTTTATTTCCTATTCAAACCCACCAGTCAGCCTACACATTTCTTTTTTATGTAATGCTAATGATGGTTAAATCTTGGTAATACCTGGCCTTGGATGTATTTTTTAGGCTAACTTTTAATGTTTTAGGCAAATAATTACTAAAAACAATGTATCGTCAAGACAAGTGTTTTGTCACATTAAGAGCCATTAAACGTCTTGTTCTACCACTGGGACCAAAAAAAATCTGACGTGAACTCCCTAACTAAGCCAAAACTGGGAGAAAGATGGTTCTATGAACCATCTTTACAAAATGTTAGTTACAAATGGATTTACACACATCAAAATATTCCATACCAAAGAAAAAAGGAACAAAGTCAGGAACAGTCAGGAAATTGCAATCCTTCAATGTTCTACCCATCCCACCACTGACAGACTTCAAAAATGGCACATAGTACAAATATATACAGAAGTAATTATCCATGTAAGATGAGCTTAAGATGGATTTGGTGGATTTCTGATGGCATTTCTGGCTCCCATATCTGTACAAGTATGCCTACATAACACTGTATACATTCATCTGGTAACTGCAAGCTTCATATGCACAATTAATTAAATTAACATAATTTTACACAATTAAATCTGCATTGATTCCATAACAACAATGAAATTATCTCTGCAGTTAAGATTCCATATCAGTTGTTAAGGTCAAAAGAGAAAAAAAGAATTGTTTTGTGGAGGCTGGATCTTAACAACATAACTGTTTGCTAATATTAGCATACTGGCTGTGAGGAGGAAAGTAGCGAGGTCAACCTGCAATTGTTTCTCCAGGGGCACAGTGAGGAAGAGACAGGCCACCAGTCCATAGCAACAACACAATTATCAACTCTGGGAAAGAAAATAGCTCATACTTCTTTATTAACTCATGCATATGAGCTGCCTGCAGTTAAGATACAGCTTGCAAAAGAGGACACATTTTATTAAAGCACACTCTGTATAAAGAATCACCTTTTCCACTACAATAAAGAGTAACATGAGCAGATATTGAGCATCACCAACAGAATTTTTTCTTGCATCACAGTTATGGGTTATTTTACATGCTAAATTACTACATGCGATATGAGTTTCTAGTAGTGGAATGGTGTTTTATTTCTGTTTAGCAAGCAGAAACAATACACTTAGGTTTCAAACATGGGTCACTGTTTAGCAAGCAGAAATGTGTGACCACTCAAGTTACAGTTCAGCTTAGTCAGTACTACATATGAAGACTGGTGGAGGTGTTGGTGAGGGAACATCTACAAACATTTGAGGCCACTCTAAGTCTTTGACTTTAATAAAGACTTATATTTGGCATTTCAGATGTGTTTACTCCTGGTTATGGGATGTTGATGTTAAAGGCTGACATAAGAAACGATGCATTAGAACAGAAGCGACACAAAAGATTTTCCAGATTACTCAGAAAACCCTGAGGATCACAGCTCGAGCTATTTATGTTCATTTCACTGATCCACGATATCTATGAGCCATCACGGTTTCGCTATTCAATTAGATTACATCAAACAGATTATCCAACTGATTGCATTATGGGATGTGTATGACCCTTTCGTTT
The DNA here is from genome assembly GCA_037974485.1 of Hemigrammopetersius urotaenia. Taxonomy (NCBI): domain Eukaryota; kingdom Metazoa; phylum Chordata; class Actinopteri; order Characiformes; family Alestidae; genus Hemigrammopetersius; species Hemigrammopetersius urotaenia. The sequence continues at coordinate 12,877 of JBBPDC010176737.1, read as the reverse complement.
TTATCCCCCATGAGTAAAAAGAAATCCTTTGTGACATACTGTTTCTCGAAATCAGTCTCCCCGACAAAGGAAAAGACGGCAGCCTACAGCAGGTCGTAATTACGACATTCCAATCTGTGATTGCTGTAGCCTCAGAGCGCTAATTGATTCTGACACGCCGTTTTGTTCTGTTAAAATCGTCTCTGAATATCAAGTGTGCTCTCAGCTTTGCAATTCAACAGATGCTACACTCAGCCACAGTCAACTTTTCAATCCTAGACATTTTCGTCTTGCCCATGCTTTCATTTTCATGGCAGCGCTCTATCTTTAGCAGCAGTGTAAACAAGGTAAACGAGGAAAGGAGCCACATTCCAGTGGAGCCATTTCTCAGCGCTTCATGGAGTTCAATAGGTGACTAAAAGCCTGAAATGTTTGATGCATCAGTACATTAGTAAATGTCTGACATGCCTAGCTGTTTACATTCAGACTGGAGGCAATTACCTCTCATTAAAAATCATTATGCGTGAATATGTGAAAAACAGAACCAGAAGGAAATGACACATTCACACATTCTGTTGTATTTAAGAATGATTTTTTGCGGCTAAACCATAATCCCAGTCCTTTAGAAAGGAATGCATGCAATAACCAAATGTGGATTGTAGCTTTCGATTGGAATCAGGAGTCCAAAGAAATACTCTGAACCTTCCTACAAGTATGGAATTTCTAACCATGCATGAAACCATGCTTAAAATGGGGCCATTTCAAAAATGGCCTGCTATTTTCCGCCCATTTCCTGGAGATGCATTTCTGACCATAGTTGCTAGAGACTCATCAGTTGGACAGTCATCGTTTTACAAATCCAACAGATCCAGACAACGTTTAATGGTTATCATATTTTTACAAAAAGCACTTAAACCAGTCAGAATCTATGCAATGTTGTGCATTTATAAAGGGGGGGGTGATATGTGATACAGAGACAAAGATTCTAAACTACAAGATGTGTGTATATAGTCACAGGTTTTGTCATAAACAACTAAATAGAAACTGTGCTACTCTGTGGATCAGATACATCCACATCCACACACACACACACACACACACACACATACATATATACACACATGCTGTAAATAGATTAATTTTTGTTAATGGCTTCATAACAAACAGTTTTTGCTGTATAGTTTCGTATAGTAGACTACATTTTGAATATTTATTGTTCAAATTTCAAAGTACTGAAAATCAAATTCATTTGAAAAATGTAAAGAAAATATTTTTTCCATGGTATGGCCACTTAAGGATATCACTTTTGTCAATATACAATTTTTTTCCCTTTTTTTCTTTTACTCATTCCTGGTAGTCACCCCATCTTGCAGCAATGTATAATGTGATTATATTAGTACACACACACACACACACACACACACACACACACACACACACACACACCTCCTAAGGGCTTCCTCTCTTCTGCTACAAAATACACTAATGTGAACTCTAATCTAATAGTATACATTCTCCCCCTTTTCTCCCCTTCCCCGGGCAGCTAAACAGCCCTTGCAAACAAAGCGGCCTTCCTCATTTAGGCCTTTTGCTACAAAATTACAGTCTTTTTGCTTTTTTCATCTTAGATTGTGCATCTTTAAACCTGCCATCAATTGTTCTTTTGAAAGAAGGAACAAAGAGGACGCATTACCTCAGGCAGCCTAACTTTGATGCAGAAGTGAACATGTCGATATCCCTCTTTGAAAGTGCTCAGCGAAGGGAAATTATTTTCACATCAGCCTGTCTCAGTCAGCCCTGATCAATAGCGCAAGATGTACTGAGACACATCCTGGACTGAGGAGCCGTGTCTCACCACAAATTCAGTCGTTTATCATTTTAGGCACCATTACACACAACTGTATTTCCTGAGTAATCAGCTGTAGGGTTTATTTATTCCACCCTTGTTTACTGGTCTAGCATTGAAAACAGGCAGATATGGTTCGCTATGCACATCTTTGTGCTCTTTCTTCTCTAGCACCCCTAGGTGAACTTACTCCAGCCATGTGTTTATGGAGCTTACTTTGTGCACTGGAGTACAGTCATGCTGGAATAGAAAACGTTCCTTCCTAAACTGTGTCCACAAAGTTTAGACAAGCATAGCGTTGTCCAAAATGTCTGGTAATAAGGCGAAGGTGAACACACTACAGCACACAGTGTGAACAGCACAAAATTCTTCCTCTGCATTTAACCCATTCACCAAGTGAAGCAGGGGGCAGCCAGGAACACAGCGCCTGGGGAGCAGTGTGTGGGGACGGTACCTTGCTCAGGGTACCTCAGAGGTGCCTAGCGGTCTTGGGAATTGAATCTTTCTGGTCGCAGGGCGAATGCCCTAACCACTAGGCTACCAATTGCCCCAATAAGGGACCTATCCCAAACGCTGAAAAACAGGTGTGTCCCACACAGGGTGTGTTGACCTGATACTCATTATTGGTCTGATACAGGCCAGAATCATTGGATCAGATGTCAGACAAAAATCTGATCTATCACTTATTAGCTTAACTATACCAATGTGCCATTAGGAGAGATATGACAGCCCATCTGTAAGAAGTAAGGCTGTTTCTCAAATCCCTACTAGTATGTAATAGATTTAACATTGCCATTGGTGATTCAGCCATGTATACAGAATTCCAGGGTTAATATCAGTATTGGCAGATACTCAAGGTTCCGATATCAGTATTGGTAATGGACACAAAAATAGTCACATTGTGCCACCCATAGTGTTTATGTGAATGATTTTTCTGACTATTGATTTCTTGTGTTCATTATCAACATCAACCTTGTGGCTGAAGTTATGCAAAATTCCGATTCCAGACATGTATTTGCTGATCAGCTCTATGTGGGTTAAACAGAAAATTGTGAAATTTTTTTTTTTTTTTCATATTTTTCACCAAACTTTTAAAGATACAAATCAAGGAAATCTAATGTTAACGGCACAGGAGGTTGGCTATAGTCAGCTAGCAACCACTCTGTGAACACCTGTTGCATCCTCTGAGCAATCTGACATAATAACAAGCTGTTGCAGAATCAAGGCTAATCAACGAAGGATCAGAGTAAGATTCAGCTGCAATAGACTTGACAGGTCACTACACCAGCCTGGACGTTCAGGCACTGTTGTTGGATGAGAAGGTCTGGCTTGCAATTTCCGTTCCAGTTCATCCCAAAGTGTTGGATGGGGTTGAAGTCATGGCTCTGTGTGGGCCTGTCAAGATCCTCCACACCAAACTCATCCAGCCATGTCTTTATTGAACTTGCTTTGGGCACTAGCGCACAGTCATGCTGGAATAGAAAAGGATCTTCCGCGAACTGTGAACTCCAGAATTTGCACGCCCCAGACCAGGGTTAGAACAGCAGTACTCATCTCCTCCAGCTCCGCCAGGGCACCAACGGATTACTCCATTGACTTCCGCATTCATGTGCCCGGACAGCAGCTGGAACAAACCCGCCTTGATAGCTGGCTACAGAAAAGGACTAAGTCTCAAACTGCAAACGGAGCTTGTCTGCCTCAACATGCCCCTGAATTCGGCACACAGATTCTCACACAATTTTGTGTTCCTGCTTCCCTTTGTGTTTCTAACCTCTGTTTTCCTGACTCTGTTCTTGTAGATTCTGGCAACTTTATCTCCCAAGCATTAGTGTCATCCTTGTCACTTTCACGACACTTGCCATGTTAGAAATATCCTCCTTGTGATCCTCCAACAGTTCAAAGACATGCACATCAGACACATTTTAGAAGCTCAATTGCCCCCAGGTGACAGTGTGCAGGAATGTGTTTGTCTGTGTGACTGCCCTGTGTTGGACTGGCAATCTGTCCAAGATGTTTCTCTGCTCCAGTGCCCCCTGCAGCCCTGGCTAAGGACAAGCAGTTCAGAAAATGGATGGATAGCTATAGGTGGTATTAACAATCATATAGCGTTGATGTTTCCCTTATGACAAACCCAGAAAAGTGTATAGTGAAAGATTCATAAAAATGATGCATTTGTTCCTTCGAGGGTCGAAAGAGATGTACCCATGCTCATAAGTTGGATATCATAAATATTGTTGGATATGCAATAAGAACATACTTTTCATTGTTGCTTTCTTGATTGGTTGTGATTTGTACGCATAGACGTGACCTTGGGGGGCTGCGGTGGACACTGCCCCCCAAGAGGCTGCTTGTTTTGCATGTTTTGAACACATTGACCACATTCTTTAATTAAAGCAGTGCATTAGTTCAGTTGTTATTTTATTTTCTGGTTGGTAATACCAAAAGCTATGTATAGGTGACTTGTTATAACCTCCGCAAACTGCTGGCTCCACGCATTGCGAAAAAATACAAATCTGTGATAAAAAATACCTATAAATGTCTAGTTTTACTGTATACAAATATGTGGAGGATATTTGCGAGTAAGAATGGCCTCCCTAATGGCCTCCCTAATGACTACAATGAGTCACGGTTCTGTTCTTGCTCTCATATGTTGTATACATTTGACTTACTCATATTGATATTGATATTTACCTTGTAAATGTAGTTCACAAAAATAATAAAAGTTCCATTGCCTCTGTTAATTTTATTAAACTATAGGTTATGATTACCACCACAATTATAGCTTTTAGAAGTTACATAAAACTAAGCTGTTATTATTATTATTATGTGACCCCCCTACAAAAAAAGAGGATGGATGGATAGATATGTTTGCTCCCCCAAGATAAGCCAAATGCCCACCCACACATGATGTTTTGGTCACACCTCTGTTTGTATGTATTAGAACGGGAAGGTTGTTATGATCTTCTTGTGAATGTTACAGGGGGATACTGAGAGAGCACTGGAGTGCTAAAGCATTGCTATTGTTAGAAACCATCAGCATGGGAAACATGATGATGGCGCTGCTTTTTTCATGGACAGCTCCTTAAATGGCCCCCCATCTTGCACACACAATAAGCCTGTCATGTTCAGCATGAATAAATTGAGTTTGCCTCTATTCATGCTCCCACTATGAACCATTTTTCCTGGAGATGGAATATCAGCAAGGCCCACGTAAGGAGCGGCAGAGCATATATGGGGGTCATTCCACTGGGCTTCGTTTACCTACGTATTTATCAATGGTGAATGCATCTATCTGTGGATGTGCATGTTTCTGTCTCTTTCTGTCTGCATGTTTGTTTTTGTACATTTTAGAGCAAAATATTCTGATATTTTGTCAGTAAACAAAAGAAAAACAAGGCTAACTCTCTATTTTAGGGGCAAAGAAATTGTCCTATTATACTGTTTGCTAGGTTCATACCCCTTTATTGTAGTTCAAGCAGCAAGCTCTATAGTCACAGAAAACAGAAGTAACAGTTTTGATTCCGGGTAAAGTGGGTGCATCTAGGGTGTGATAACTGCTGGAACGCTATGTTTCTGCGAAAGCCTGTCAAAATCATTTTCTGTCTATAAATTGGTTACACACATCATATAAGGTCAAATGACAGGATGTTCTGTTCGGAGTGGCACCAAGTGTACTGCTTTTTTTGAAATGTGAAGGCCAAAATTGGCTGCATGAACTAGGTACCCTGCTGACTTCACAGACCTAACAGTCAAACCTAAAAAAGGGCTCTCATGCGGAGCTGCCGATAGACCAATATGCCGATAGACCAGAAATCAGAAGACACTCAGAAATCAAATACAATCAGAAATCAGAAGACAATTGGGACTCTAACCCACAACCAGAAGAGAACTTCAAGAGGGTTAACAGAACTTCAAGGATGAAGAGAAAGACATACACTTACCTCCAGAAGTCTGATCCCACTTCTGACACCAAAACTAGTGTCGTAGCCTAAACTCTTTCCTGTCCTGTCACCCCGACACCGTGTGCTTCTGATATCAAGGACCCAGAGAGTAAAAACTCAGTTCATTGTGGTTCAAGCAGTAAACTTTATAGTCACAGAAAAGTAACACTTTCTACTACTTGATAGGGTGGGTGCATCTAGGGTGTGAAAATGTTTTTTGTCTAGGGTGCAACGAATTTTCTGCCAGTAAACTGGTAGCATTCATGCTCTAACACAAAGGACAGGATGTTCTGTACAGAAGTGAGATATGCACAAGTACATGTACATACATATCCGCATTCTAACACTATTTAAACTAAAGCCATGTATTTCCTTTTGAAAACTACTTTGGGCTAGGGATGCATGATGCTATTCGAATCAAATCTGTATCTGATATTTAAACCCAAAATCTGATCATGTATTTACTGTAGGAACACAAGGATTAGGGTATTTATACTGGGAGATTTGATTTACTTTAATGTATTGACAGCCCAACTGAACTAAATATTAGCATTCTGTGTAATGCAATAGGTGGATGTATATAGGGGAAGACAGTATCTCACAAAAAAGAGTACACCCCTCACATTTCTGTAAATATTAATATTATATCTTTTCATGGGACAACACTGAAGATATGACACTTTGATACAATGTAAAATAGTCAGTGTACAGCTTGTATACGTCCCCTCAAATAAGTAAACACACAGCCATTAATGTTTAAACCGCCGGCAACAAAAGTGAGTACACTCCTGAGTGAAAATGTCCAAATTCTGGAAGTTCAACATGGCACCTCATGCCAAAGAACTCTCTAAGGATCTGAAAAAAATAATTGTTGCTCCACATAAAAAAGAACTTGGCTATAAGAAACTGAGCTTCAGCACGGTGGCCAAGACCATACAGCGGTTTAACAGGACTGGTTCCACTCAGAACAGGCCTTACCATGGTCGACCAAAGATGTTGAGTGCATATGCTCAGCACCATGCCCAGAGTTTGTCTTTTGAAAATACACGTATGAGTGCTGCCAGCATTGTTGCAGAGGTTGAAGGGGTGGGAGAGTCAGTCTGTCAGTGCTCAGACCACATGATGAACACTGCATCAAATTGGTTTGCATGGCTGTCATCCCAGTAGCAAGCCTTCAAAAGATGATGCCCAAGAAAGCCCACAGTTTGCTGAAGACAAGCAGACTAGGGACATGGATTACTGGAACCATGTCCTGTGGTCTGATGAAACCAAGATACATTTATTTGGTTCAGATGGTGTCAAGTGTGTGTGATGGAAACCAGGTGAGGAGTACAAAGACAAGTGTGTCTTGTCTACAGTAAAGCATGGTGGTGGGAGTGTCATGCTTTGGGGCTGCAAGAGTGCTGTCAGCCCTGGGAGCCACAGTTCATTAAGGGGAGAATGAATGCAAGCATGTACCGTGACATACTGAAGAAGAACATGATCCCCTTCCTTCTGAAACTGGACCGCAGGGCAGTATTCCAACATGATAATGACTCCAAACACACCTCCAAGACAACCACTGCCTTGCTAAAGAAACTGAAGGTAAAGGTGCTGGACTGGCCAAAGCATGTATCCAAACCTAAACCCTATGGAGAATCTGTGGGGCATCCTCAAATGGAGAGTGGAGGAGCACAAGGTCTCTAACATCCACCAGCTCCCGATGATGTCATATAAAAATGTCATTGAGATATATATACATATGAATGTACAGTTTGGTGTGTTATATCATGCATTGTTTACATGATTACATTATTATTATATTATATACATTATGCATTATTTTATATATTATTTACATTATTTCAATTGCATTAACAAGTGACATAGAAACTGACACAGGAAGAGTTTCTGACACAGAAACAGTTTCTCACACAGGAATAATTTATTTCTTTCCGCTCACCATCACCCTCCTAAACAGCTGTTCTGCCACACTACTTCACACCTACGCAGTTCTGCAACTGCACTTTTTATACTCTTTGTGGTATACATTCTGTATTTCTTTCTATTTTCTGTACACAAGATTTAGATTGTTGATCATGTTGCATTGTTTAGTTATACACTTAACATTCATTTATACATGTAACCTGTCCTGAGTGTTTGGACAGCTCACTGTGCATTGTATATAAATGTGAGCAAGACAAAAATATGCAACAGTAATACCAATATAAACTGTGTAACAGTATAAAACGGCATGAGACAAATGAAAATAGCAGTCTGAGTATACATTCTAAAAGGTTTGTGCATTCGTATAGATAATATGACCAGTATATAGACAATATAACAAGTAAACATAGTGTACATACAGTATCACAGCATGAACAAGCATAAATAGCTGCTTAAGTACTGATTATTTTTATGCGTTCTAAAAATTGTATTGACATTATACCAGCATACACAATATAGCAGTATAACCTAGTATGATTAGCAGGTTTGGGTTTTAAGGCTTACATGTGACTTTTAAAATGCCGGTGCATGAATGTATGGTCAATGTAAATGGTCAGTGTAAACAGTTTGTAGGATGGGAAGGGGAAATGAGGGGGGTCCCTGGGGGCAGCATGGTGTTGAGGAGTCTAACAGCCTGGGGGTAGAAACTCTCCTGCAGCCTGGTAGATCTGGCTCTGATGCTGCTGTATCTCCTCTTTGGCAGGAATGTGAATAGACTGTGGGAGGGGTGGGAGGGGTCCTGCACAATGCTGCAGGCCTTATGGACAGTCCATGTGCGGAATGTCTGTAATAGCGAGGGCAGAGGCACCCCAATAATGTTCTCTGCTGTCTTCACTAACTTCTGCAGACACTTGCGGTAAAACACATTGCAGTTGCTGTACCAGGTAGTGATGCAAATGGTCAGAACACTTTCGATGGTCCCTCTGAAGAATGCGGTGAGAATGGGAGGCAGAAGTCTTGCTTGTTTCAGCCATTTCAGGAATCTCTGCTGTGCTTTCTTTGTTAGGGAGGTGATATTGCTTGTCAATTTGAGGTCCTCAATCATATACACACCGAGGAGCTTGGTGCTCTTAACAATCACCACAGCAGGGCCATTGATTTTGAGTGGGGTGTGGGTTTGACTTGATTTCCTGAAATCCACAGTCATCCCTTTAGTCTTGTTGACATTAAAAGAGTGATTATTGTCCCTGCACCACCTGTTTCACCTCCTCTGTAGTGTGACTCATCATTGCTGCTTATAAACCCCAGAACAGTCATGTTGCCAGTGAATTTGACAGTGTGGTTGGGTTAAGAGCAGCGGACTGAGCACACAGCCCCGCGGCACTCTGATGCTCAGAGTGATGTTGTTGGACCTGTTGCAGCCTATCCGTACTCTGTCAGGAAATCCAATATCTAGTTGCAGGTAGTGGTGTTCAGACCCAACCCAGTCAGTTTCACAATCAGCTTTTGACAGATGATTGTGTTGAAGGCTGAGCTAAAGTCTATGACTGCATTCTGACACATGTGTCTTTCTCATCCAGGTGTGTCAGGGAGAGGTGAAGGGAACAGGATAGGGCATCCTCAGTTAACCTGTTGGACCGGTAAGCAAATTGCAAGGGGTCCAGAGAGGTGGGGAGACTGGACTTTATATGAGCCATGACTAACCTCTCGAAGCACTTCATGATAATATGAATGAGTGCCACAGGACAGTAGTCATGGTCTTTGGCACAGAGATGATGGTGGTAGATTTAAAACACCCTGGGACAGGCATATGCCTTAAGGATGTGTTAAAGATGTCCATGAGGACATTATGCAGCTGGTAGGTGCATTTCAAAAGCATGTGGTCAGGTCTGTTGTCAGGTCCTGCAGCTTTGCATAGGTTCAAGTCACCAGGAATCTGGATTTGCTGTTTGCAACTTGCCTCATGCCCTTATGGCCTCATACAATTCAGCTACCGCCTGGTTAGTATTAGCAATAGGCAGGAGGTACACGGCGATCACCAGCATGCAGCTGTACTCCCTCAGAAAGGCCGACATCTGACTACCAAAACAATGCTTCCTGATGGCAGCAGCTTTAGTACACCAGTCTCTGTTTATGTCCACACACAGTCCCCCTCCGCAGGTCTTGCTGGACAGAGAAACACACTACAGTCTTTAAATTAACATGTATCTTCATATTTATAAATATAAATAAATATTGCATTTTCATAGTGCAGAGTGTATTTTATTGTATTATATTGTTTAGTACGTTGTTCATTGTAAAATACATATTATTGTTTTTTTTATACTGTTGTGCTTGACAGACGCCTTCGACCCCAATCAAATTCCTTGTTTGTGCTCGGCCAGTGAATGAGGTTGTGATTGTGATTGTGATTGTGATAAAGGTGAAAATGCAGTCGAGACTCGCAAGCCAAGCTAATCTGTGATGTCAGCAAGAACACTGTTGCTCCAAAGGCAGATTGAGCGACTGCATCCTCTCCTCTTCAGGTGTCTGGTAAAAAAGGTAACAAAAAGGTTTTCTAAAAAAGCTTTTAATATGTTGTTTAGAAAAGTACAACTAGGAGAGCATGAGCTCCTAACTACTTAGTGCACTCCAACCTTTGTATTGATTTGTTACATTCCATAATCATCACAACTGATTTAATTTAATGAAGAGCTCATTAGCTGAAGCAGGTAATGTATCGTAGCTGTAAATGCTGAGCTTCTCAGAGGAAAGCTCCGGAAAATGTTAAGCTAACACACTGACAGGTATTAAATCACAATGCATTATGTGCATTTGTTATATTATTTTGTCGTTTTTAACAAATAATTGCAAAACGTGGTTTGTGTGTGTGTGTGTGTGTGTGTGTGTGTGTGTTTGATTTTCATTGGAGGTGAATAGCAACAGAGGCTGTCCGCCTGGGTCACATGTGGTCAGCAGTGGGGAGAGCACTTGATGGAAGGACCGTGCAGCGCTGAGTGGTGAGTGGTGGTGCTCTGCCAGCTCATCTCCAGTGACATTTTGAGCAGGCTACAATAAAGAGCGCCGGGTGGAACTGGTGGGTCTCCATAATAATGTCATTTGGTGATCTGCCAAAGGCGTAGTCATCATTAGGTCACTCAGAGCGTGATTTGTGTGCTCGCTTTGAGAATGCTAGCGCCATTTGTTCTCAGTACATCAATGGATGGACATCAGATTTTCCCCGTTTTGAAGTGTTCAAATGACTGGGACCTAAATGGGACATTTACATTTGAAACACTAACACTACTGGCTGCCATTTATCACTGGATGGCATTAATCAGGACTTGGCCTCTTTTTAAAAAGTTTCTTGGGTGATACAAGCATCAAGATGTGGTGGTAAAGTGGGCTGTTACTATCACTTATACTGACTATTGAATAATCTCCCAGTGAGTTTAACAATGAGCTTTAAATGAAGACAGGAATTATTTGTAGGAATTACAAGACAAAAATGCACAGTTAAAAGTAATAGTAAAATTAAAGTTGCTCCCTGGGTGCTGTGCTGCTCTGATGGTTCAACATAATGGTTCAATAAAGTAAAGTGGCCCTTTATAGTCACTTGTGAACACACCACAACACAGAGTGTGAACAATGTGAAATTCTTTCTCTGCATTTACACCATTCACCAAGTGAAGCAGGGGGCTGCCATCAACGAGGGGTGCCTGGGGAGCAGTGTGTGGGAATGGTACCTTTTTCAAGGGCACCTCAGTGATGACACCAGCAGTGTTTGGATTTGAACCCACAAACTTCTGATTGCAGGGTTAACACCTTCAGTAACTGCCCAGTAACATCCGTTCACTGCACTGACAAATGAATACTGTTTGTGTTCACATTGAGAGCAAGCATAAAAGTCCCATGGCTGTCCCCATCAGGCCTTTATAGGCACTAGTGTAATTCCATTATCACCTTGAAACATAATAATGTATTATTTTTCATTCAATCCATTTAAATTATGTAGTAATGCCACCCTTATGACTTAAGGTTTTTCTTTTCTTATGATGTGAATTTTGTTCCTTTTAATTAATGGAACAACAATTCAATGAGCTGTTTATGAGCTGATTTGCCGTGCTGCCGGAAACCTCTAGCAGCTCCATTGATTTTGTCCTGAAAAAACCATCAAAGGGAATGCGTGGCTTTGCTCTCTGCAGGACTGTGTCTGTCACATACCAAATATCTGTAGCCACAGCTTGCTTCCCTGACAAAAGACCTGAGCAACCTCTGCACCCTGCAGCCACACATACCAGCACTGAGAAACCACTGCAATCAATCTTAGTATTTACAGGCCAAACCAGCTCTGCCATTTTCCACTTGTTGTCGACCTAGTGCACAATCAAATACATACTTTTAAAAGTAAAGGTGACAGATGCTCTTTGAAGAAATGCCCTTGAAGAATCTTCTTTGGTCTTTCCTCTATTGAATGGATCTAGTAAATTAGATGTGAGTGTGGAAAAAACACTTTAGAAATACAAAAAAAAACTCCATGTAATGTAAAGCTTCTATACCAGTTATGTTTTTCTTACAGCCACACAAGCAAGCCAATCTAGAAACCTTTCATTTTGAAGAACCCCACAGAATAAAACATTGAAAAATTGGCATTGTACACATATTCAACATATTCATTTTTTTAATTATTGTAAATACGTTCTCTTTCCTGGGTTATTCAGGTTCCAATTAGAGCTCTGTTTAAGAGTATACCACTGAAATGAAACCTTGTCTTCAATCTACATTTATTACTCATATAACACCTAAGTATGATTCACCATTTGATTTGTCTGAAAATGTTTTCTTGAGGAAAACTTCTTCTACTCAGGCACAGACTCAGGAAGTAAATTCACCTGCAGGTGCTTTTGTGGTGCCAGGTTTGTTAAGCCCACAATAATTACAATAATTTCTGTTTTGGTCTTGTCTCAGAATATCTGTTTACAGTGTTTGAAATTGGGCCAAGAGCTAGAGTATTGTCATGCATAATGCATAAACACAGCTTTTGTTATGGAACAACAGTGGATGTACAGTGGTGGGAAAAACTATTTGCCCGCTTCCTGATTTCTTATTCTTTTGCATGTTTGTCACAGTTAAATGTTTCTGCTCATCAAAAACCGTTAACTATTAGTCAAAGATAACATAATTGAACACAAAATGCAGTTTTTAA
>JBBPDC010176715.1:0-16371 GCA_037974485.1 Hemigrammopetersius urotaenia | reverse complement strand
TGAGGTATACCTATGGTGAAAATTACAGGCCTCTCTCATCTTTTTAAGTGAGAGAACTTGCACAATTGGTGGCTGACAATACTTTTTTTCCCCCACTGTACAAATCTAATTAATTGTTCAATGATTGAACTGAGCTCCAGTTCAGCTGAAAGTACAGAAAGAGCCTCAGACGGAAGCCGTGTGTGTGTGTTCTACTCTCTTTGTGTTCAGACAGAGCACACAGAGAGTCTGCGGCCCCTGATGCAAAAAATAAATAATGAAATTGATTAAGGGCGATCAATAAGCAGCTGAATTAGAAACTCGGCTGACACAAGACGTTTCCCCGAGCCACGGTTTCTATCAAACACTCACTCAGCCTGACACACAGGCGGCCGAGCCAAGCACAGACTGAATTTACAAACAGAGAGAGGAAGGGAGAGAGAGAGAGAGAGGAAGGGACAGAGATAAGCAGAAAGAGAGAGAGAGAGAGAGAGAGACACAGAGAGAGAGAGAGAGAGAGAGAGAGAGAGAGAAACAGACTGAACATACATCAGTACAGCTCCATCAGTTAGTTTGACCTTTAGTGAACTCTTCTGGCTCTCTGAGTTCCAGTATAAAAGTGTTGGGGCTCCAGATTGGCTCCTGCTGCCACTCAGAATATCTACAGAGAAGATCAGACCACCGGGGAGATCCAGACACTCTGAACATCTACACAGAAGGTCAGACCTCCCGGGAGAGCCGGACACTCCGTCCCCACCTGGGCTGAACACACGGTTAAAACTAATCCTGAACCGAGATCATCATGACTCATGGCAGGGAAAACAGAGAAAGTTGTTCAATGTTCTGGTTAGAGCTGCTCCAAATGATTAAAATATTACATAGAAATTATACTGCAGTGTGTAGAAACTCGCTCCTCTTTCTCAGTACCATGTAAAACTAGGATGGATTTATACTTTATTTGTAAATTAGAAAGAATCCCGCACACTAACCAAATCGCAAGCAGCTACTTATTTATGAAAACTACAACGTTTCAGTCTTAGACCTTCATCAGGTAAATACTTTATTTGTACAAATATCTCATCATTTTTCATGGGACTGACAAACTTAGCTGAAAGGATGGTTTGGTTAATTTAGGGAATGCTAGAATATCTCAATTCAAGGTGGAGCTGAACATTTCTAATGTGAAGCAAATTAGTATTATAAACTGAGAGTAGTTTCACTTCTTTCCCAGTAAATCATAATCTCCTCCTGCCTCGGTTCAGTCGTTAACATGGAGCTCCTGATTCTCGTTTTTGTTTTTAATGTGGTTCTGCTTCAGCTCCTGTTCTGTTTTACTGTGGCTCTCCCTGACTGTGGAGCTTCAGGGTCTCATAAAAAAAAAACCCAAAAAGAGAAAATACAGCAGAACACACTTCAGTAATTATGCTGACAGATGATGGATGGGATAAGAAGCTCCACTGCAGCTCTACAAGCTACTCAGCACTTCACGGCTTCTTATTTAAATTTTCCGACCCACCTTAAGCGGAGCAGCCGTTTCATTCTGCCAGCTTATAATGACATTTTTTCCATTCCACCTTAAACAGTGCGACAGTTACACTGTGTATCTAGCATCTGTACCTCAATACTGCTCTCATACAATCAAATCCTCACAGCAATGTTCCAACATCAGTACCTGACCTCACTAATAATCTCATTCAATCAAATATTCACAGCAATGTTCCAACATCAGTACCTGACCTCACTAATGCTCTCGTACAATCAAATCCTCACAGCAATGTTCCTGCATTAGTATCTGACCTCACTAACGCTCTCATACAATCAAATCCTCACAGCAATGTTCCTGCATCAATATCTGACCCCACTAATGCTCTCATACAATCAAATCTTCACAGCAATGTTCCTGCATCAGTATCTGACCCCACTAATGCTCTCATACAATCAAATCCTCACAGCAATTTTCCAACATCAGTACCTGACCTCACTAATACTCTCATACAATCAAATCCCCACAGCAATGTTCCTTCTAGAAGATTGGGAGCTGTTACTGGGACACCTGGATTTCAGAGGATGCTCCTGATCTCCTGGTGCTTTGAGGAGCAGGAGTGGGATGTTCTGCGTCATCCTGCCTGCTGTTTCTTGGTTCTCCAGCTCGGCCTGGATCAGTAATGGCGAGCGAGTTGTGCTGAGAGTGGCGTGATCAGATGCTGAGGAGAAGTTAACTCGTTTAGCCGTCTGATCCATCCTGCAGCTGCTGGGAACTTCAGAACGTTCAGAACACCAGCGGCCATTCCGTCCACCACCTGGAGAACCGGCACATGCTTGCCCTTCACCACCAGAACCTCATGAAGATCATTTCTAATCAACACTAATAAAACAGGCAGGTCCTTCAATATTCTGGCTAAAGCTGTACAATGTGAACAAAATATGCAGTACACCATAATGAGTGTGTGTGTGTGTGTGTGTGTGTGTGTGTGTGTATATATATATATATATATATATATATATGTTCCAAGAGCACCGGGATATAGTGAAAAACATGATAAATGTATATAATATATACAAATACTATATGTATGTAATTCACACACACACACACCTATAAATACATATAAATACAATATTGTGAAAACGTTTTGAACCCCTCCCCATCCCTTTATATTTTGTAAGAAAATGAGTCAGCAGGTCTGTTCAATGATTTACTGCAACATGTTCAAACACACAGTAAATCCAGAATAAACACAAAGAGGGTGTGTTTAGTTCTAATAGCTTTATAGTCAGTGTTTGTTCTGAGCTCTGTTAGGGCCACCGTTCACAGCCTGAACTCTCTTAGACAAGCTCTCCTGTCATTCAAAATATCTTCAGGAAGAGTTCTCCAGTCTTCTTGAAGGACTTTCCAAAGCTCTTCTTTTGTTGTATTGACAGTGCGTTTCGGTTCATTGTCATGGTGATAAATGAAGCTGTTTCCAATCAGACACTTTCCAGATCTTACTGCAAGGTCTCAACACTTTTGCACAGTAATGTACCCCAGCATTTGCTGGTGGATGCTGGAAGGACCAACAAGCTCCACTGCAGTTCTGCAGGTTAGGCAGTGTGTCACAGTGTTCTATTGATATTTTCCATCAAAAATGTTGCAGCTTTAACACTTTGTTGATGGACTTAATTCTCTGATTCGTATTCAAATTTCATTTTGTTAGTGGTGCAGCTTTTACATTCAGGCAGTTTTCATCTCTCTCTCTCTTTCTCTGTATCCATTTCTCTACATCTCTCTCTCTCTTTCTCTCTCACTCTTTGAATAATGCAGTAACTGATATTTACTCTCACGGCCTTTGAGAGCGGATCATATTTGCGTCCTGTGTTACGTTTAAGCGAATAAAGAGAATCTGTGTTTGCTGAAGTTGTAAAGGCGCCCGTGATGCTGCGTATCTATGGATAAGTATGCATGGCAACAGTTGCCCGGAGTTACAGGAGCTAAGAATAACTGAACCTGGCGGCAGGGCAGCGAGTCGCTCACAGAACGCCACGGGACACCTAACGACTTTCTGGAGTAAATTAAACGCCGTCCGTCTCCCCCCAAAATTTACATAACGCTTAGTTCATGAAACAATTAGCAATAAAGAGTGATGAATTAATCGGCCCTGTTTTAAAAAAAGCGGGACGCCTCTTAATTAACGTCTTCAATCATCTGAATTACAGACTGAGATGCCCAGAAGCTTCAGGCCTCAGCTTTCGCTGCTAAAAAAAAAAGGGTTTAGGCTGCACAAGTGTGTCAATATCTCTGTCCTCGGTTGGGTTTGTGTCTTTATTTGCTCCGTTTGTCCCTCAGCGCTCACCTGTCAGGAAGGGATTCCTCCCGGCAGGCAGATAAAACTCGTAACAGCGTGATTTAGACGCAGAGCACAAACACCAAACGGCCTATAAAACACACATGCACACTAAACACACTCCGGGTATCAACTCCCCACAGACACTCCCTATATATCATAACAACGTATTTGGCCGCTACTGAGCCATTCAAAGGGAAACTCCACCACTTTTCAAAATTCCCTCATAATCCAGTGTGCTCAAAGTGTGTGCAGAGTTTGTTTGGTGTGAAATGATTGATTGTAGAGACTCTGATTTCTTTAAAGTGGAGGCGACTGTAACTAGCTGTCTCCAACACAAATATAGCCATGCTGGGTCTGAACACCTCCTTCTGCTTCTGGATCCTAAACCTCCTGACTGGGAGCAACATCTCCAATTACTTTTTTCCCTATACAGGGGCTCCTCATGTCTCAAAATACAACTTTTTGGGTTTATGACGCTCACTCCCACTCGCCTCACACCGTACCTAGCTTCATACTTACGGACTACGTGGGTGAACTAGTTTGGTTGCGCACGGTGGTAGAATACGCAGTAACATGGCCTATGTGTGAGGTTTAGTTGCATCTTAGTTGTGAGCCAACAATCTGTCTCTGCATGTGGATCAAAGGAAATGAATGGGTGTAATCTTCAGGAGAGCAAACCATGATCACTCTCCACTGAACATCGCTGGTTCCTCAGTGAAGATCATCCAGAGGCGTTCGCATCATGGAGAACCTCAAATTAACTCCAGCTCCATTACCAAGAAAATGCAGAAGCATTAACGCATTAGTGTAAACTTTAGAGAAGGTCCTCAAGTCCTGTTCAACCAATCAGAGCGGATTTAAGACTGTTTATACCTGTGCAATCAAGTCTGGTTGTATAATGAATGAAGACAACTGGTTCTGTTAACTCGTCCATTACTGGAGAAAAATGAGAAACACTGGTCTAAACTGGGCTCAAGTCATGGTCCACAGCGCAGGGCGAGCTCTGGTGATGCAGCAGGCAGGGATTAGGATGAAAAATGCTGTTCCTCTGAGTTCTGACAGATTGTCTTGGTTTGGGCGAGCTGCGCTGCTGGAAATTGCACTGACACGATGATGGCGTCGACAGAGAGGAGCCCGGAACACGGAGAGCCTCCACACTGTGAGCTAATGGGCTAAAACCGCGCCGCTCTGCTCTGTTGACAGCAGAGAAGCCCGTTCTGCTCAGCGTCGCATGACTCAGCTCACAGCCCGCCACAAACAAGAAACACACAAGTTCATTTATCCTCAGTTTCCACCCAGGCAGCGTGGGGGACAGCTGAGTCCAGCACAGGTAAAACACACCTGACTCCACCCAGCAGGTGAAGGGTGATTTAATCCGGAGGAGTCACTGTTATACTCTGTCTTTCTGTTTGAACCACAAACACAAAAACCAAAGGAAAAGGAAGGAAGGCACTACTGCTAATTTCTGCTAGCGCATCTATGGCATTCCAGTACTGTGTTATGATTAAGCTAACAGCACTGCATATAAAATGGTATTGCGGGTTCTAGATTAAACCTGGATGTCTGAAGTGTGTAAAAGTAATTCTGTGCTGTGCATGTGTAAGTATTTCTACAGAGACTCCTTCAGTAAGTAATCCTGGAATAGAACTGTTGCTGTTCACACACACACACACACACACACACACACACACACACACACACACACACACACAGTTTAGACTGCAGGTCCCAACCACTGTCAGTGACGGATCTAGAACCTCCAGAAGGACTAGAGAGATGTTCTTCCTCACAAAACTGGCCCCGCCCACTGTAGATCAGGCCGTGATTGGCTGATGATGTTGGTGGTTAATCTGATACAGTAGGAATTCAGTTCAGCTCCTGAAGGCGTGACCAATGGGAGAGTTCACTCAGCTCCATTCATCCAGATACCACAGAGAGGACCGTCTAAACAGAACTGAATAATACAGTAAGAGCAGAACTGCAGGGTTTAAACACAAACTAAAATATTTCAGTCGTGTCTTTGGTTAGTCCCCAGACTTCCTCTGAAGATCTAGAGGGCCCTGAGGGTTCTCCACGGAATGGAATGAATTCATCAGGTCTGACACTGGCTAACTCTTCACTCTCACTGTGTTCCAGCTGAAAGGTGATATAAATTATAATGTGCCTGCTGGACTGGTAAAAAAAGAAAAATGGAAATGGGGAACAATGTAAATGGAACACCTAGTCACAGACATAAGTCTTTAGCAAAACCTTACAAATTTCACCATCAAATGTGACTGAAATGCTCATATGAGGCAGGGAAAACTTTCCATTCAGGCACTGGTTACACCATCTGGTAAGATCGACACCCTCATCCACAGTCAGTGACTGATCTAGAACCTCCAGAAGGACTAGAGTGAAGTTCCTCTTCACAAAACTGGTCCCACCTGTAGATCAGAACGATTGACTGATTCCTTTTCCTGATGATGTTGGTGGTTAATCCAGCATTGTAGGACTCTGCAGGAGTTGCAGTGCAACTCCTGAAGGCCTGACCAATGGAACAGCTTGCTTGGATACTTCTACCCAGATACAGCAGAGAGGAAGATTCTGATTGGATCATTTTCTGTTTTAAGAATTCGTGTAATTATCAAAAATGGTCCAGAAAACAAGATAAATACACATTTGAGGATGTTACTTTAGCCATGACCGTGTTCACCAACCCTGGAGATCTCCAACCTGCATCTAACACGCTACTCCGCCCCCTTATTTAAACTCCAGCCATTCAGGAGCTTCGGGTTCAGAAGCTCATTAAAGCAGATATAGATCACTGCTTTGATGCCTTTAGAGAAGAATCAATCACACCTAAAGGTAGAAACGGTCCAGAGTTCCCACAAACCTTAAATGCCACACACTGTGTTCAGAGAAACCACACACACACACTGTGTTCAGAGAAACCACACACACACACTGTGTTCAGACAAACCGCACAAACCGCACACACACACTGTGTTCAGACAAACCGCACTCACACACTGTGTTCAGACAAACAGCACACACACACACACACTGTGTTCAGACAAACCGCACACACACACTGTGTTCAGACAAACCGCACACACACACTGTGTTCAGACAAACCGCACATTGTGTTGGGCAACACTGTGATACTAGAACTGGCAGTAATAATAACAGGATTCTGTTTAGTGGAGTTTAGCTGTGATTCTGATTCTGATTATTTATTACTGTTTTGGATGAGTGTATGGTCATCTGTGGTAAATACAGCAAATGTGTTTTTTATTCATTTACATTTTTTGATTAGTAGATATTTGCTAACATCGTGGGGGGTACGTAATTATTATAATTATGGTCCAGCATCTGCTCCTGCTAATCTTCAGTCAGGAGCTGGAGGTCTCATGACGGAACTGAGATTACCGCTCATTAGTGCAGATCTGTGTGGAGCAGCTGGATGGAGTTCAGCTACACTTCTCCACACACGCGTCTGCTCAGGTATCCTGACCAAGATCAGACCCCGGCCAGAGGTCCGGGTGTTCGAGCGGCTGTTGTTTGGCTCTGCTCCACCATTGTTTATGACTTTAATTGGATAGATTTCTTTCTGTAGGTCCCATAAATCCAGCGGCGAAGAGGAGAACAATCATCCTGAAAGGCTGTTTGGTGTTGTTTGGGTTTTTAAGTGTGAGGAACACGCTCAAGCTGCTGGAAGCGTCAGAGGCTGTGAGTTATGGCCCGGAGCTCTGAACGTCAGCCAGTCAGAACAACACACGCAGGATGAGGAACATGAAAGAAGTTCAGTTACCTCTGTGTAATATATATATATATATATATATATATATATATAATGCATATATACAAACAAACATATACACATATGTACATATATACACACATACACAGCACATGTATATATATTCTTGTGTTTTGGTTAAAAAATGCCTAAAAATGTCTTTTTTATAAAGTAAATCCTAAACATGCCCCCAAATATGCAGAACACTTTAATGTCATTTTAAACTCAGTTTGATGCATTACCCTTAAAGACAATATAATATATTGATCCTGGAGATCAATCGAACTGTGGAGCTTGAAGTTTCTGAGTGCTTTCCCCACCGAGATGTGCAACTTAGAAGGTTGCAGGTCAAACGTATTGGAACACCAGCGGCGAGGTGAACGGGTCCCCCTTGATTGGTTTAGGCTGACACGTGTTCCTTGGTTTAACCAATTATTATAGACCCTTCATAAAAGGGGCGGTACCATTGGCTCGCACAGGAATCTAAACACAAGACCACAACAAGACCAGAGGCATGCAGCCGAGAAGACAGACACACATCACATGTGCGAGTAACGCTCTAGACACACAAACAGCACAGAGACCTGCAGAACCTGCAAGTCGGTGTTAAAGTACAGGTGCTCTGCATCTGAAACGCACCACTAGCTAACATGGCTAACGCTAACACTGCAGGGAGTCGTCCTGAACTATAATGTAAGAGTCTAGTTTAACATTTCCAATATATAAAAAATATGTATTATTTTATTACATTTTCTCCAAATATTTTTTAATAGAAATTTGTATCAAGTATGTTCAGTAGTGTATAAAACAATAGTGACCAGTGTTAGTGACATTACTTTAAAAAAGTCATTAGTTATAGTTACTAGTTACTTCTTCCAAAGAGTAACTGAGTTAGTAACTGAGTTACAGCATTATAAAAGTAACTAGTTACCAGGGAAAGTCATTTATGCATTACATTTAAAAAACATTTTCAAATACGTCAAAAATGTGGACCCCCCTCCCCACTTTGATGTAAAATTAGCTGTATGTTCAATTATTTGTAATAACACTGACTATTAAATACGTGTAATTAATGAAATAGACTCAACTGTAGATAATGGCAGCATGTTCTCAACAACATCCAACTGTTTAGTTCAGTCTGTGTCACAGCAGCTTTTTGTGGGGCATAAAAAAAATCAAGCTTAGGCTGCTTTGATGGTGTGGCTCATCGTTAGCAGAGCTCATGTTAGCTGCACCTGGGTTTGGCAACTAGTTTTTATGAAGCACGAGACAATGAGAGGTGCTTCATCAGATTTGAGTTACTCGTTACCAACGTGGTTAAAGACTTATTTCCAGGACATAATGTACATTTAATGTTTACTTTCTTGCCTTTAATTTCAACAAGGGAAACGTAATGTCAGTATTTTCACTGTAAAAACGCTGAACTCGCCATTGCTGTGTCTCTCCTGTGTGTGTATGTGTAAACACCAGCCCACGTCTGCCTCTGGTTGGCTTACCATGAAATTTTATCCTGCCTTAGCCAATCATCATCCCTCATGTGGTTGTCTCACCCCTCCCCAAAGAAAAGAAAAAGGCTTCCTGCTCCTGTGGCTTGTCGGTTGAAAACAGTTTCCTTACAGTAACACCCCGCATGTTATTGCCAATAACGGTAACAGCATAGAAACAATGGAAATAGAAATTGGTTAGATTACCCGTTACTGAAAATTTTTTTCTTTTACAGTAATTCCGTTATTTTATCGCCATTATTCCCATCACTGATAGTGACATGCGCATTTTACACAGACACACTCCCACAAATTACACAAGCAAGCAATGGAAAGCAATGGAAAAAAATAATGCACTATTATTTTTTGCATGGCTGTATGTAATAATGCTGGGATTAATCGCTTTGCCCACAAAATTCAATAATGAATTCAAAACAGTGTATTGTGCGCTTTTATTTTAAGTACTGCTATAGTAATATAATAACATTTGGTTTGCAAACACCAAACAAATAAGGAGCTTTTAAACAGCAGCGCTCCCTTTAACGCAGTTACAATATTTCTGTAAATCTCAACTTAAACATTAATGTATTCAAATCAAATATAAAAACAAAGCTACTTGCCGCTGCAGGGCATTCACATTTGATCTAGTTTGTTATAGAAAAACAGGTTCCCCTCAGAGTCAAGAGCCCCGATCGGAACATTATAACAGGCTACTTCCAAGCAACAGCAAATAAACATTTATAAATCGGTTTCCTTTTTTCTGAACATTTACCAGCAGAAACATTTTTCTTTTATGAGCGAGCAGAAGAAACAGTTTGTGTTCAGTAGGGAGTCCCTGTTAGAGTGAGGTGAAGTGGTCGAGCACAAAAACATTCAAAATAATAGTAATAAAACCTGCGTGAATGCCTGATAAAATAAATGTCTGCCTTAAAAAACGAGGTCATGCGATAATAACCATTAACTTGCCCAGCTCTAATATATCTCTATATATGCACAAAATGATCATTTCATTAACTCTATAACTCTAAAAAAAAAAATGTAAGAGGTTTAATAAAAGGCCTCAGTGTGAAGCCTGTGGTGAAATGATCATATACTCTAACTGTAAGAACAGTACTGCAGTATTTCTGCTGCTCTGTCTGTAACAGAAGAGATTCTGCGACCCCGCAGTGTGTGTGTGTGTGTGTGTTATTAGAAGGAACTGGTGGAGGCTCAGCGGAGGATCTGCTCCACTCCCACTCTCCACCTCTTCATTTGCATGCTCTCTCCACAATAAGGGCTCTAATTAAATATTCATCCTGCGCAGCAGCCGGGTTACGCAACGAGACGTGTGCGGCTTCAGCAGGACCTCCAGGAGGAAAACACAATAATAAACAACGTCCTGGCCTCTCGGCATGCGGCCGCTCACAAAAGTGAGGCTTGCGTTACGTGCAGAAGGTTTATGTATGAGTGTGTGTGTGTGTGTGTGTTGGAGAGGTTAGTGAAGAGATCTCCGCTGTGACCTGGAGTGGAAATAAAATGGGACTCAATATAAAGGTCAAATTCAAAGCCATCGCTGCTGGACAAACGTGGTCCTACAAACACACGCGAAACTAAAATACATAAAACTGAGTTATACACAAATCTAAACATGCAAGATTGATCTGAGTTATATACATCTGCATGTATTTGTACTCTACCAGTCAAAAGTCTTGATTTTCAACATTTGTATTTCACACTTAATATTTTCTAAAAAGTCCCATCAATATTCTTTACTAACAAATACATTTACAGTATTTTCACCATTCTTTTTTAGCCAGAAAACGTCAGATTTGTATTATTATTTTTATTATTCATCACTACTGACCTATAAAAAGCTCCCTGATATGATTATAATTATAATGATAATGTGGATCTCCAGGACGAGTGCTGAAACAGTGACGAGTTCTTCTTATTTTTTTTATCGTGCGATAAGAATCTCGCGCCGTTAACGGCCCAGCACTAATTTAAAGTTAAAGGACGGTCTAGAATTTGACTCTGCATCACCAACAGCCAGGTAATAGGAGTCAGACCTGCACTGTCACATCTTAGAATGGAAACTGGGCTTATTTGACATTTTTATTCGTAGTTCTATCCAGTTTATAATATATATGGGTAAGTGGCAAAAACCTTGACTGGTACTGTATATGAGACTAACAACACAGTTATTTAAAAGGGTCAAATGAGCCACAAAACAGTCCAGAGGATTCTGTTATGAAGATAAAGATGATTCCTGCTCTTCTCCATAGCAGTGTTTATCAGCCTCTATCGGCCCTGTGGCTTAAATAAAGTCTGTTTACTCTGCGCAGTCGAGGGCTAATGCTAATGTTCTCACTTCAAATGCGCTAAATTGAGATGTTTGGACCAGAGGGCCTGATTTCAAAAGCTGAGTCTCAGGTGTAAGATTCAAAAAGGGAAAAATCTGATTTCCACAGGGTTCATGCTCACTTTATGAACCAGATATATCACCATTTCTGTTATTCTACTGGAATCGTGTATCTACAGTACTCCCACATGTCTATACTTTGCTTTGAATCACTTTATTGGTGCAAAAAGTTTGCATTCCTGTCAGACTGTCTTATCTTTGTCATACTGAGTAGATTAAATAAAAGAAATGAGAACAAATGTTTTATTGTGACAGGCTGCGAAGATAAAAGGAGCTCCAACCACTCAGCATTCAGCACCACCAGTATACTGATCACCGCCTGATCATCTGGAATCATCTGCTCCTGGTTCTTCACTGGTTCAGGACTTGTTAGATGCTCTTTGTTCTGGTTGAATGGTTCATATGTAGGGCACTGTGTGTCCAACCTGGTCAGTTTCACACTGATTCTGACTGATATGCAGGTCCAGTGCGACCTATTGGTTCCTCAGTGCAGTGGGTGAGGAACTGGAACTGCAATATCTAATACCACCATCACACCAAACCGCCCCATGTAAACTGAGATGATGATGACGTTAAAACAAATACTAGCATATGTGTGGTCGAGGTCTCAGTTTCTTTTATATGTCTGCAATGAAGAGACAGAAGAAGAAAAATGAGAAGAAGAGGAAGAAGGAGAGGAAGAAAGAGTGGAAGAAGAAGGAGAAGAAAAAGAAAAAGGAGAAGAAGAAAAAGACGACAAACAAGGAGAGGAAGAAGAAGGAGAAAAAAAAGAAGGACAAGAAGATAGGAAGAAGAAGAAGAAGAAGAAGAAGAAGAAGAAGAAGAAGGAGAAGAAGGAGAAGAAGGAGAGGAAGAAGGAGAGGAAGAAGAAGGGGAAGAAGAAGGGGAAGAAAAAGAAGAAGGAGAAGAAGAAGAGGAAGAAGAAGGAGAAGAAGAAGGAGAAGAAGAAGAGGAAGAAGAAGGAGAAGAGGAAGAAGAAGAAGGAGAAGAAGAAGGAGAAGAAGAAGAGGAAGAAGAAGGAGAAGAAGAGGAAGAAGAAGGAGAAGAAGAAGAGGAAGAAGGAGAAGAAGAAGAGGAAGAAGAAGGAGAAGAGGAAGAAGAAGAAGGAGAAGAAGAGGAAGAAGAAGGAGAAGAAGAAGAGGAAGAATGGCAACAGAGTATCACAGACGCAGCAGAACAGCGACTGCTTTCTTTCTCTCCTTTTTAAACAATACCCTCGGAATGAAGATGAGTTTGAAAAGCCGTTAGACTGATTCCTCCCATTTGACAGCGCTGAGCCTGCCTCGCCTTGCACGTCCTTCAAAAGCAAAGTAACAGTAACAGCCGCAGAATTGGAAAGCCTCGCGTTCACACGACCACACAATAAACTAAACTAGTGCCGCAGTGCGGAGCGTAACTGAGTTTAGAAAATAATCAGCGGGACCAAGCACACAACGTGAACAGGACAGAACTAAACAACATTATTGTCTGTTATTCCTTATCACTATAATAATGATATCACCGAAGACTGCAATATGCAAATTAGTCTCTAACCAATCACAGTGTTTCTGACCGGGTGGGCAATGTGTTGGCAAATTAGTGCATGATTTGGCGGAGCAAAACTGCCGCTGCCAGAATAAGTGACAAACCTGTGATTTGACAACAGTTTTTGTTACTTATTTTCGATATATGGGCTGCGTAGATGGGGGGGAGGTAATAGAAACAATATTTACAGACCATAAGCATTTTTAATTCCAGAAAAATTATGATACATATCTTGAAACACATCACAATCGCAATATGCAGCAGACTTTGTCCATATCATGTAGCAAGAATTTGAATGATCTGAGCTCCAACAGGTGAAAGAGGATCACGGTTCCATAAGAATTTAAAGGAATCGAGGAAAACATTTTGAGACTGGGTAAAAAGCATCTATATGCCTTCATGAACAAGCTACAACATTTCATTAAAATGCCATTTATACAGACACCTGGCCTGTTGGACACTATTTAGTTGAGCGTGCCAGACAGAATGGGAGATGTGAGCAAACACAGCTGAGTGCAAACACCAAATTTCATCATTTTAGCTTTGGTTGTTCTTGAGACATTGAATTGGAATTGTGTGAGTTGAAGCACTCCCCCATGGTAAAATGATGGTGTACGTCCAAAGAATGTAGCAGTGTTGCAGGGTGTCAAATTTTATGCCTGTGCCTTTATATTAAAGAGCTGGATCTGTTTGCAGTGATGGTGGTCAAACTATTACGCTAAAAGTACCTTGTGTCAATCCGGGGACACTTCAGGGGACACTATTGCAAAGAGACACGCCCATCTAGAGACACAAACCTCTTATTTTGTATCAGTCATATTGGGCTACTTGCCCACCAATCTTCAGGTGGACTAAAGTAGAACAAGTGTATTCAACTGTTCATTAGAGCTCAGGTCCAGCTCTATCCGCCTCGTATCTCCAGCAGTAAAACTGAAGAAGCCAAACTCGTCTTCGCTGACTGATGATATATGGGCTAAGACTTGGAGGGGGTCTCAACAGGAAAAGGAAAAGAGAAAGCAAAAGCTTCTTCAGCGGCGAGAGGCTGAGCTGGATGGAATCGCTCTAAAATGAAATTTGTGCCATGAACGTGGGCCACTTAATGAGGATTACAGGAGGAAAGAAGCGTGGAGAAGCTCTCATTTACTCCACAAAGACCACCCCAGCCTAGCTTTCGGCTTTTTCGGCTGCTTTTAAAAGCTCTAATCTCATGTTCCAATGAGGATTATTGTAAATGTTAGCTAATGTGCACAAGCCTCTGCTTTCCAATGTGCTTATCGAATGGAAAATAAAAGGCCCGTTTCATTTCCGATACGTCCTCAAACAAAATAGACTTCATTAGAAGTTGGTTATCGCGCAATTAGACGGACTGTGATTGTACTGGTCAGCACCTTTTAGTCATTTATCTGGAACTGGCCCTTTTAGACTCGACCACAAAGCGTTCTTTGGAGCAATGCCATAGGAGAGCCTCTCAGATGAGTGCTTTCAAGTTCTCTGAAGAACTCTCAAGTGAAAACTTCTCTAGAGATGACGTCACTTCAAAGAATTTACTCTAAGCCCCTTGGGTGGGTAGGGTGGTCCTCCCTCTCCCCATCACTCAGTATAACTGTTCTCTCTCTCTCTGGGTGGGTTGGGTGGTCCTCCCTCTCCCCATCACTCAGTATAACTGTCCTCTCTCTCTCTCTCTCTCTCTGGGTGGGTAGGGTGGTCCTCCCTCTCCCGTCTCATCTATCAGTATAACTGTCCTCTCTCTCTGTGGTATTGGTTGTGAAGTGTATGTCATTATGTATCAGTGTCTCTCTTTCTCAATATCCCCCTCTTTCCCTCTCTCTCTTCTTCAGATTCATCTCTCTCTTCTTTGTCTCTCGCTCACTTTCTCTCCTACTGTTCTGGTTTTCTAGCCTTTCTCTCTCTCTCTTCCTTCTTTATTGTCTCCCATTTGCTTTCTCGTTTTCCCTCTCCCTCTGTTTTTCTCAACTAAGCTCTCTTTACTTAAAAAACTTTGTTTTACTTTCATAACAAGAAAATAACATTTTATATGTTGACCATGAATTTAAAAATGTATATCTTTGCTAAAATGCAAAATGTTTTATTTTTGTCATGAAAAAGTAACATTGTATAGTTTGAACATTGTATAGTTTGAATGAATGGTCGGGGCTAAGCTGCTGTAGACTGAACGGGCGGGGCTACACTGCCGTTGGCTGAAATACCTATGTCTTTGGATATATGGCTATAAGGTGTGTGGCTTCAATCCATCACTTGCTTTTTTGTCATAGGCTTCTTCTCACAAAGGTATCTACAAGTGATGTTTGACTGGAGTGTCCCGTAGCCTTTTCAGTTTGTGTACTCCAAAGCATATTTGCAGCTAAGGTGGTACAACAAATTGCTTGTGTTGTCGCCTCTCGCGACAACTTCAGCTCGACAGCATTTGCAATAAATAATTTTTTGTTCTACGTCCGACATTTTAAATCTCCAGATGACAGACGTGGCTCCTTTTTTCGGTTCTTGTGTACCATTATTTTATATGGAACCTGGTTACAATAAGTACTGTGGAGAAAAATGGATTCAGGGCTATGATTAAGACACTGGACCCCAGATATTAGATCCCAAATCGGAAGTAACAGAAACAACTGGACCAGCCAGAACAGCAAGACTAACCAGATTAACAAAACCAAACTGGACCAGCTGAACCAGCCAGACCAGCCAGACTAACCAGACTAACTGGACCAGCCAGACCAGCCAGACTAACTAGACCAATCGGACCAACTTTTCCAGCCCAAACCAAACCAGCCGTACCAGCCGGACGCGTCAGCCCAGTCAGACCAGCTGTGATTCTGCTGTGATGTAAAGACTGAGAGATGTGTGAGTGACTGAGGTCCGGCTGGATCGGTGGATCTGTGGGAGACAGTGAGGAGAGAACGGTGAAGGGAAATGTCTGGATCACACCTTCTCTCACGCAGTGTCCATTAATCATGGCGCCCTCTCCGTCCCTCCTGATGGATGGAGGAGGGAAATGATGGTTCCTGCAGAAAGCACAGCTCCTCTCAGCCCACCAGCATTGCGCTCCCACCCTGAACAGGAAATCAGTCTTAACACACACCTCACACAGACACAAGCTTCACAGCACCGCCACCAAACACACCCCTTCACACCAAAAACTTACCCCTCTTCCCCAAATTCAGCCAAAACTCTCACCACTGCATCCCAAATACAGACAAATACTCACCATTGTACCTCAAATTCAGCAAAAAAAACTCACCACTGTACCCCAACTACAGCCAAACACTCACCACTGTACCCCAACTACAGCCAAACACTCACCACTGTACCCCAAATACAGCCAAACACTCACCACTGTACCCCAAATACAGCCAAACACTC